>VDFB02342045.1:114416-340341 GCA_007258455.2 Sequoia sempervirens
GACTTAACAATGCCCTTTAAAAAGATTCTGATCTTAGAAAATCCACATATGCTCCCCAAAATCCCTCTTTTGAATTTGATTCGCTTGTCCCCCGGTCAATTCCCACATTCAATTTGAGCCAAAGAAAAGGTTAGGAAGAAAAGTCTAATCCCTCATAACATTGATGTGATCAAAACTATTTAAACATGTTTAAGAATTCAATAAATCTTCGAAGACGTAGAGAACATACATTGATGCGGTCAAAACACTATCAAGGACGATTATCATTTAAATAAACTTGAAATATGCCACCAAGGGAGCGCACAAAGGTTGTAGTTGGGATGTGTGGCATCCTGCAAAATGGTTCACGTGCCTTGACTTGGATTCCACGTGTTTAAAACTATCCACGTACCTTGACTTGGATTCCACATTTTTGTAAACAGTCTACATGACTTGTCAATGCATCCATATCTTTGAATGGAAAAAAAAAATCCAACAATGAGGAGGATGGAGGAAAGGGAAAGGGGGTTTCTAGGTCATGAGGAAGCTTGTCAACAAATTCCTGGTATTTGAAAACAATTCTTAGGAATCCCACATACCTAAGCGAGCTACATGGCTTCCACGTGTGGAGATGCATATCTTCTAGGTATAACTCATTTAGTTCGACTCATTCCTAAAGCATCACAACCTATATTTTGATCTTGGCACTAAGTTTTGAGACTACAATATTTTGATGTATGCCCATGAGACCACCATTCACTCATAAGTTTCTAAAGCCTTTTCTCATCTACTACAACATCCAAGAGAGACACTATTACCATTGTATAGGCTTTAATGTTTTGGCATTGTTTATCTACGAGATGGTCTAATTTAGACTATTTTCAGTTGCAGACTGTGGAGTGGTTGAAGCAACAGAAGTCCTGAGTTGTAACTAATAAACAGATACATGATCAATTAGACAGTTCATTTTAGTAGAACAAACATAATTATATAAATCCCATCATCAATTTCTACTCAAGTTCAAATGTCATAGGAGAGTGATGGCATGACATAGCTTTGGGAAATTAGGTATTGCCCTTGTTGCTTTATGCTTTAGTTTCTTTTGATTTTTCGGCATCATTATGTTTATTTTTATAATGATGGCAATTTGCTAAAATGCACTAAGCACTCCCTTTGTTTTTTTTTTCATTTTTATACTTCTCTTTCTTGGCCTCTTTTATCTATACAAAGCATACTGAGATTCAAGTTTTGCCATAATAGTGTCCCACTTTTGGGACATCCTGGTTTTTGCCTAAAATCACTTATTTTTTAGAAAAAATTAATTATTTAAACCTTGAGAGATTTCATCTAAAGGGTTTTAATTGAAGAGGGTTAGATAAGATCCCCTTAGATCAAACCCCCTTGGATAAAACCCCTCTAGTATTAAATCATACTCATAATGGAGTCTCCTTGACACCTATCAAAATGCTAACAAAAAAACACTAAGTTTTTTGTAGCCCTCGAAATGATATTACCAACAAGTATAGTTTAAATATGTATTCATTTTATCATGTATTTTATTTTCAATTTTACTGAACATAAGCTTTTCACTGAACATCAAGTTCTTCATTCTACAAAGGTGGAAAAATAGTAAACCATTGTAAAAAAATTTCAAAAAATACCTTTGCCCTAGGTATTGATATCCTTGTTTCACCAAAAAAAAAAGGATTTTGATATATACACAAGTTATGTTTGGCGACATACACCTATGTCCAAATTATAGTTACAGTGACTTCAAAAATTAATTAAAAAATATGAAACAAAAAATTATGAAAAAATATCCTTTCCCTAGATATTGATGTTAAGAATCTATATTTAAAAAATTAGAATTTTATCCTTTCTAGAAAAAAAATTATGTTTGACAACATAAACGTTACTTTTTGAAAATGTTGATTATTGTTTAAAACTAGTTATTAAAGGAGATGCTGAAAGATTCATGATTTATTTCAAAAAAATTAAAAATTTATATTTAGAATCTTCATACAAATTTCCACAAATCACTAGTTCACATCATCTTCAAATTCTTAACGGTTTAGCTGCTATAGGTCTTAGAAGGTGAAGATTTGGTTAAAAATATTGATATAAATGTCCATCTTGGCCAAAAAGTGGGACATAGTATTGTGATTTCACCCATTCATTTCAAGCAACCCTATTGTCAAAGAGAGGAAGTGTGTACATGTTATCTTGTGTCCAAACATAATGCATATCTAGCAATAGGTTTCTATTCAAGCAAGATTTTTTTGTGATAGTGTTGAAGCTTATATCCTATTTTGTGTGGTGACACCTAGGGTTTGATCCATGCCTATCTCAAACTTATTTCATGCACAATCTTTGAGAATGGGACTTGTGACCTCATTGTTCATTGAGTCAAAGTAAGGAATTTGCATTCAAGTTTTTAATATTGTTGTGATTTACAAATTTAGAGGAGGAAGGAATTGGATTTGATTCTATGAGAGTTGTCTTCTAGTCCATGTAAAAGAGTTGAGCTTTATGCAATGATCTCTCCTTTGAGATAGTTATTTTATTATTACAACTAATATAGCACTTAGTTAATTGATTTACAATATGTTTGACTAACACCTAAAGAATGTGAGATCTCATGCATGGAAATAATAACTTCAAAGAGGGCGGGGGCCCTAGCTCGATTGGCTAAGTAATTCTGTTGCGGCTCTGCTGGTCACGAGTTCTAGTCTCCCCCATCCCGTGGTACCGGAGGGCGTGTCGCGCCAGCGCCGCCGGTCACGTTAAAAAGTTTACCAGGTGCACTGCAGTTTATAGGGGGTCATGCTACCCGATTCCTGCAATCTAAAAATAATAATAATAATAATAATAACTTCAAAAAGGTTTTTGGCCCCATGGTTCAAGTTTTGTTGCTAAAACATATCTAATTTTATGTTGAGAGAAATTTTGTAATATGTCGGGAGCCCCACAAAATAACCAAATCAAATAATCAAAATTTGACCCTGCAAAAATGTCTTTTTTGGTCTTATAGGAATGAGTTTAACATGGTGTATATATCAATTGGTAGATAGTTTGATTTCCTCAATTTTAGGTTGGTTTGTTTTAGAACCATGCAATATTTTGTTTGCTATTGATATCTTGAAGGGTGGAATGTCCAAATGTGTGAATATGTTCATACAAAATACTGTCTATATATATTGGATATGAATTTAGTTATTAATGTTAGAGGATAACTGGTGGAGGTAATTGGATAGATCATTTTTGAAATTGTTGTATGGTTCCGGTAAGGGAAGATTTTTGAAGTAGCTTTCAAAAGAGTCTTTAATTGATTTATATATACAGGCAGTAACCTAATAGTGGGGTGAATGCACCTAACAAATATGTGACTCTATACCACTTCATAGATCCATTCCCATGAAATATCTTTGAGTCTAGTGTTGAAGGTTGTTGCAATTTTTGGATCTAAAGGATGTTTTGATCTAGATAAAATTGCTTTCAAGTATGTTGGTAGTTTGTACCAGGTAATAAAGTGTGTTATAAATTTAAGGAAGGTAATTGACATAGAAATATGAAAGAAATTAAACATCTGGTACGTGTTCTTTATTTAAATGAAAAGCCCTAACTAAAAAACAATGCCTTGCTATTTGCTTCAACATAGAAAAATAAATGTATAAACTATAATAAAAGCATGATTTACTTCTTCAACAGTACACCTGCTCTACAAGGTCAAGTGACTATTGTCCTTGGCTGTGTGAATGGCTCTCTCCCATTGGTGTATTTAGGATTACCCCTTACTGTCAAGGAAGTCACTTCTACCTTTTGGGATTCGGTCCTTGAAAGGATTCAAAGGAAATTGGTGGGATAGAAAGGCTCCATTCTCAGTCATGTTGGCAAGTTGCAGCTCCTGTCTGCTGCCCTCCAAGGGATCCTTGTGTACTTCCTCTCCATCTTCAAGATCCCTGGATACATTGCTGAGAAGCTGGAAAAAATTCAAAAGAACTTCCTTTGTCTAGGACTAAGGAAAAGAAAAAGTTTTCTTTGGTTAGCTGGGATAAAGTCTGAAAACCCAAACATTGTGATGGGCTTGGGATTAGGAATATTCTTAGCATCAACAAGGCTTTGTTGGCTAAGGTTGGTTGGGATCAGCTAAGGAATAAAAAGGATTGGTGCAAGATTATGAATGCCAAGTATCTTCACAATAGACCTATGATCAAATTCCTCTCTGATAACCACCCTTTGGGTTCATTGGCTTGGAAGAACATTTGTAGAATGAAGGGGTTACTCATGACTAGGATGAAATGGAAGATTGGGAATGGCAGTAGTATCAGATTCTAGGAAGACCCTTAGTTTCTAGACACCCCTTGGTGCTCTTTGACTTCAAGAATCTTATGAGACCGGCTCAACAATTTTTTGGGTTGTACATCAGATATTTTCTCCTCGGCCAATCTGGGGCTTGGAGGTGGAAAGACCTGCTTCTTTGTGGTTGTTTGTCTCCAGAATTATTAACTTTGGCTAAGTCTCTATAGGACCTGCTCACCCTTACCAGATTACCTCTATCCAACATGGAGGATGATTTCTACCGGACTAACGATCAATAGGGTAATCTTTATGTTAAATTAGGCTACAATCTATTGTTGAATTAGGGTGTTGAAATCAGACCCTAGAAACAGGTTTGGAACAAGCACATGATCCCAAAAATAAACTTTTTTTCGTGGAAAGCTTGCCATAACAAAATCCTTACACTAGATAATCTAATGAAAAGGGGATTCTAGATCCCTAACAGATGCTTGTTGTGTAAATGCAATGAAGAATCAGTGGATCACTTGCTGCTACACTGTTCGTTTGTTGCTAGTGTTTGGGAGTTGGCTTTGGAGCGATTGGGCATACAATGGATCATGTGTAAAGACATAAAATCCTTTATCTCAGGTTGGTTTGGGCCCTTCCTTCACCCTTTAACTTGTGAGATCTGGAATCAGGTTCCCCCCATCATTTGTTGGTGTCTTTGGAAGGAGAGGAACAACAAGATCTTCAGGAATATTGAGATGAGCCCTAAAGAGGTTTTTGGTATAGGGAAAAGGCTAATCTCAAAAAATATTTCAATATTTAGGGGGAAAATCCCAAAAAAAGCTCCTACTGAGTGGGAAATCAAAATGGCTAAAGCTTGGAACCATAATCTTGATGCTAACTCCTATGATGACTCTAGGTCCCAAACAAGACGGGATACTGTCTGGAAACCCCCAGACCGTGGTTGGTATAAACTAAATTTTGATGGCATGGCCAAAGGAAACCCATGCAAGGAAAGCATAAGAGGCATAATTAGAGATTGTGGAGGCGAGTTTTTTGCTAGTTACTCAGGGGGTATAGGAATTCAGTCATCCATGACTGCGAAAGTTAGGGCACTGCTAAAGGGGGTCCAGTTAGTTGTCACTTTGGGGATAAGGAACCTGCACATTAAAGGGGATTCCATGTCTGTGGTTGACGTGGTTAATCAGGGCAAATTACTTGGTTGGAGTACTAGGGACATTTTGTTAGACATTTCATTTGGTGGCTAAGTTGAATATGAAGATTACCACCCACATTTTTTGAGAGAGTAATCAAGTTGCTAATGTTATGGATAAACTAGGCTCCCATTGGAGAGATTCTAAGTGTTGGAGGAATTTGGGGAACTTACCGCCAAGAATACAAGGTTTAATCCTTAAGGATCATGGCATGTGTATTGTTCATAATGATATGTAATTTTGAGATTGTGTTAGCCTTATGGGGGATCCACATACTCCTCTATTGGGTGATGTGGACGGAGTTAAATGTTGAGGTGTTAAACTAATGGAATAATTTGAATAAAGGGGTGGAGATCAATAATAAAGAGTTGATTATGAGGAGTGGGGAGTACAACCAGATAACGACCAAGTTGGGATGTACCTTACGCAATATTTATTTGAGGTCTTGTCTCAGCCTTCACATATCCTTGCAGATTTTTAAATTCAAGTTTGATGTGACTAATAATTATGATGTAAAGCTCTTTCCTTGTCCTATCAACTCTGCTAAAAAGTTGCTAATGATGGATGGCTGGATTTTGGGGAATTCTAAATTTGGCCCCACAACTAAACTATTTTGGTACTTGTGCAAAGTAAATGTGGAAGGAAAACCTTCCAATATCATAATTGCTTGCAAACCTAGCTATAGTTGTCTCAAAATTTTCATTAATGGGAATGTGGTGATTGCCTTTTATGATTTAACTCTTTAAGCGTGTGTCCAACACACTGTCTTGATTGCCTGAAGTAGTCTTGTTTGGCTTAAAACTATAATTGTTTGGGTGACCTTTCACTTTGTTGAAAATTATAGCATTTTACTCTCACAAGTTTCTTAGTTTTCTAGTGTGCAGAACAAAGATATGGGTGGTGATAGGGTGAGGATGAAGCTTGAAAATTGTGGGGAATTTCACAAGGACTCGTTGGTTTGGCACATCTGTGTTGAAGGCGGCTTGACACCCTTGATGGAAAGTTCGGTTGGCCATGATTTGAAGATGTTTGTGCAATTTGCGAGTTCTTGGAAAGAATGAATGGTTTCTATGGGTGGTATTTCCTTCAAGGTGAATGAGGAGGTGATTGCCTAGGCTACGAGGTTGTCGTGTACCGAGAAGAAGTACCCTAAGCATACCAAGGCTTAGGACAACGGAAGCCTAAATGCCTTCTTTGTGGGAAATGAAAAACATGTTCGTTCTCAATCTGGATTTGAAAGAGAAGCTCTCTTGTGGCCGTGGGACTTGGTCTGTCTCACCCTCATGAAATATGTCACTTTAGAGGGTAGATATAAAACTTTTTTTTATCATTTTCCTCTCTTAAACCACCTTCGTCATAAAATTTTGTTGAGTTTCCCATTCTTTTTACTCACTGACTTGGAAAGCTCTGTTGAGAAGTGCCTTGAGTCTGCTGCCAATAACCCTGAGGATTCCATTCCGCTGTCACTCCATCAAGGCCTCGTCTTGAGGCTCTATCATTTCCACCTCACTCCCTGCCTACCCAAACCCATCTTCATTGTCTGTAGGAAATAGAACCCCTGGTTCAGACCAATATTTTCTCAATTGAGTCCAAGGATCCCAAAAGAAAAAACTCCTTCGACGACCGCTAAAACCCCTAAACCCAAACCGACTACCAAGAAGAAAAAGAGGATTGTGGGGATAGCCCAATCTCACGCTGCGACTGGTCTCTATGAACTTAAGTCTGCCCCGACCAAGACTAACAACAAACCTACAACTAAGAGGAATGTGAAGGATGAGGGGAAGGATTTGGTGGAACAATTGACCATTGATAGTGTTGGAAAGAATAGGGTGGGAAAAGACTCCAAAGGGGATACTATGGTTGTTGCTACTATGGAGACTAGGGTCGAAAATACTAGCATCAAGAGATCTGGTAGACTGGCTAAAAACAACAATAAAGTGCAGATTAGTGAAATTTCTACTAATGAGGAGCAGTCTGACAACAAAGGAGATAACAAGGAGGAGGGCACTAAGGAGGAGGAGTTTGTTGAAGGGCCTAGCCACTTTTCGGACCTCAACAAAATGTTGAAATAGAATTCAACTTCCCAGTCCTCGAACCCTTAGGGTTTGGAACAAGTTGACATTGCAAAGATGGTAGGGAAAGGCGAGGTTTAGCATGGGCTTCTGGAATGGGTGGAGAAGTTTGAGAAGAATCTCAGTGGTCTATCTAGGCTCACTATCAAGCTAATCCACTATGTGGCTAGCACCCTCTCTACTGTGCTTAAGGATGAAGTAGAAAAGAAAGCTGCAAAGGATGGTCCCTACTAGGCTGGGGAGGATGTTGTCAACCTTCTCTCCTAGAAGTGGGGGAATGCTAGCTAGTTTGTTGTTGCTCCATCTGTTGGGTTTTTGTTGGTTGTTGGTCTGCTGCATCCGTTTCTATTTTGGTTTTTTGTTGTTATCCTTAGACTTGATTTTTTTTGTCCCTTGAGGCTCGTCGTGTAAAGGGTACAGTGCCTTGTAAATGCTTCTTATAACATCAAAAACATAGAAAAACAAAATCAAATAAGAAGTTGCAGAATTTCAAACTAACATGGGGCGAGGAATGTTTCAGCTGCCTGAGAGTCATTTTTCCTAACGTGAGCAAATAACAACAAAAATAATTTAGAATAAAACACAACACAACAAAAAATTGATCCAACTGCATACAACTTCCAAACAATAAAATTCACTGAAACCATGGCAAGTGACCTACCTCAATATTTTATGCAAATTGTATCCTACTGTCAATGATGTCGCTAAGAAAAAATGGGTAGAGTTTGCAAGAATAATTTACAAAACCTTACCACAATAATATCTCCCTATAATTGTTGCTTCAATCTAATCTATTTGGAGTAAATGAAGATCTAAAAATATCCAAGAAAATCTTATTTGATTTGGAGATCTCACCTAGAAAATTCTCATAGCCTTTTAAATGAAAATATTAAATGCAAGTATGTTTTCAGACATGAGACTTTTTCCGGTGACCTTAAATGGATTTGAGGGAAAATTAAACCTATTTTCAGATGTGAGACAAGTTTACCGAGAAAATGTGGACTGACAAGTCCACTTGAAAAAAGCCTATTGATTAAATATATATATATATTAAAAATAATCTATAAACAATAAGTCAAGAAATATTCTTTTTAAGACATTCATTTTTAAATTATATAATACTTAATATATATTAAAATTTATCTATAAACAATAAATCAAAAGATATTCTTTTAAGACGTTCATTTTTAATTTATAAAACTATTAATATATATTATATATAATGATTGTTCTTACATATTAATAGTTCTTATATCTACAATATTATTATACTACAATAATATAATTCTATAAATTTTTAATTTTTTTAGACTGCAGGAATCAGGTAGCACGACCCCATATAAACTGCAATGTGCCTGGTAAAATTTTTAACGTGATCGGCGGTGCTGGCGCGACACACCCTCCGATACCATGGGGGTGGGGGAGACTAGACCTCGTGACCAACCTCCTGCAATAGGAAAGATTTAGCCAACCGAGCTAGGGCCCCAACCCCATAATTCTATAAATATAATTATTTTATAATTATTAATATTATTATAGTTATAGGATTGTATTATATGTAGTTATTATATTATAGTTATATAACTAGTTGATGAAGGGGAATCCCCTAACAAATTTGAAATCAAACACACGCAAAGAGACAAGATGGTTGCAATATACCATTAAATTTCATATTTAAAGAAATAAAATCAGCAACATTTTTATTTTTAAATCATAAAATTATTTCATCAAACTGAAGCTCATGGGCTTCCTTACAATATGGGCTTCATACATACAAAAATTTGCAACATAACGTCTTCAACATTTTGGCATCATTTCAATAGCATCTAGGTATGCAACCATAACTTCTCCAAAAGCTCCCCTCTCCAAATGAGCGAGCATCATTATATAGTTTAATTGTGTGAGAAGAAACCATCATTGGTTTCCCAAAAAAACTTCCATAAACCACCAAGAATTCCAATGCCCAACTTGAGGAGAGATAAGAAAATAAAATATAAAATAATTCATTGCCTTCACCACCTTCACATGAGCACCTAAATTTTGGCCAATCATCTTGGTCAATCAAGACACCTTCTTTGACTCCCAGTGGCCTTGACGGCTCCAAATACAATCATGCAACAACATGCAAAGATTGTGGCACAAACATGCAATCACATGCAAGGCATGTTATTGAACATGCAAGCACATGCACCCCAAATGGTCCACACCAAGAATTTGGACACCCAAGAGGGGTATTTTTCTAATTTTCCTTATAAAATATTTGTAAATGCATAATTCCCACCAAAATTACAATTATAATTTCACCCTAAGGGAAATTACAAAGTTGTAAATCAAAATATTTATTCTCCTAACCCCTAGCCCTTATTGAAAATAAACAAAAATAAAATAGCATTATTTTTGGTGATGCAAGATTGCTAGTACCCCTAGATGCTTCTGCATCATACACCTAAGGTAGGATTTTTTTGTGAATATGGATTCACAAAATGGAGTTGAGTGGTAGTACCACCCTTTAATATTGCAAGAAATCCTCAACAAACTCCATTGTTGAAATTGGTATCTGTAATTGATTCTTCTTCCTCCTTTTCCAACACTTAACTAGAACAAGCTTCCTTCTCTAACAACTCTGCTCTTCACTAAACCTCCTAAATGTGGAATCAATTCCACCATAAACTGACCACCTCTTCCAAGTGTATACTACACTCATCTTTGATCCTGTGGGATTCAACCCACCATAGTCCGGCCACCTCCACCAAATTACACTTGCACTGAACTTTGCAATACCACACAAACCCTTCTCTGCATACCATACATTACTAGAAAAATATTCCTGAACTAGCCCATCCATAACTTGCAAACCATCATCATTTTCAAATTTATTAAAATATGATTCAATATTCTCTTTTGCTACAACCTCATCACACTCACATCCTTCTTTAGAATAATATTTAGAAAAATTAAAATTTACCTTGGTTCCATTCACTACTGCAACTTCAACCTCATCTTCAACATGACATGTCACTGTTTTTATACCTTTAGAAAGATATATTGTCATTGCAAACTGATCTTCCACATTCAAAATACTGTTAGAACAATAATCCCAAGATTCATCATCCATATTCTCTAACAAATAGTCAATCTCTCTAACCAAGGAATCTTCATCTTCAATACTTTCAATCAAAGAATCATTGGAAAACTCCTCTTTTACCTTCACCTCTTGTTTCTCAATTTCAACCTTCTCAAATTGATTCATTGCTGCAACAAATTTATCCATTTCTACATTCTTAGGCTCATCAAAACATACATTAAAATATAATTTTACCTCATTGCCTTCTGTTGCAACTTTCACTGCTGCAATTCTTTCTTTGCTATCACTCGTCATATCACTCAAACACAAACCAGATTTGGTTCTAATCTCATAAAAATATAATATTCCTCTTTTCCTTATTGCTGCAACAAAATTTTCAGCCTTCTCATATCTATCCATCCCATTCATATCATTCACATGCAAACTAGAATCATCAATGAACTCACAAAATGCAAGTTTTACCTTTTCTTTAACTTCTGCAACTTGGTTTTCCTCTTCTTTAATGTCCTCCATTGCACTCAACTCTTTTTTTGTTGCTGCAACCTCTATAATTTCATCCTTCATGTCTTCCAATAGACATTCCTTAGCTTGAGGTTCATCAATTTCTTCCTATTTATCCTCTTCTTCTTCCTTTATGCCACTTGTTTGAGACCCTACTGCATCTTCTTTCTTTCCTGCAATCAAAATATCATTAGAAGGATAATCAAAATTACCTTCAACTCTTTTCTTTTATCGTTTTCTCTTTTCAATCTCTTTTCTTAATTCACCCACTTATTGTTGCAATTCTACCATCCCAACTCTTATTTCTTCTTGCTCTCTCTCTCTCTCTCTAATTCTCTATTTGATTTTATCAAGTCCAGGAATCCTTAAAATCCATCCAATGACAAAATTCATTTCCTTCTTTCTCTTTTCCATTTTCAAGGCCTCACAAAGCCTCAACACAATTCTTCAAATCCTCAAGTTTTACTTATGTAAACTGTCTCCTTCAGTGATCTGTTTACAACCACGGGAACCTCAGTTCCTTAAACCCTCTGAAAATGTCTTCTTGCAGGTTGCACATCCATTTTTAAACAAAATCCACACACTCTCCACCCTTAGGTTCTGATGCAAACTGCCTCTAATCAGTGCTTTTTCCTGCACTCTTAGGAACTCTCGCTTTGATACTATTGATGAAGAGGACTCCCCTAACAAATATGAAATCAAACACACACAAAGAGACTTGCAAGATGGTTGTAATATACCATTATATTTCATATTTAAAGAAAGAAAATCAGCAACATTCTTATTTGGTTAAATCCTAAAATGATTTCATCAGAAGCTCATGGGCTTCCTTACAATCTAGGCTTCATACATACGAAAATATGCAACATAATGTCTTCAACATTTTGGCATCATTCCGATAGCATTTGGGTATGCAACCACAACTTCTCCAAAAATACCCCCTCTCCAAATGAGTAGGCATCATTATATAGTTCAATTGTGTGAGAAGAAACCACCATTGCTTTCCCAAAACAACCTCCATAAACCACCAAGAATTCTAATGCCCAACTTGAATAGATATAAGAAAATAAAATATAAAACAAATCATTGCCTTCACCACCTTCACATGGGTGCCTAACTTTTGGCCAATCATCTTGGTCAATCAAGACACCTTCTTTGACTCCTAGTGGCTCCAACGGTCCCAACTATGGTCACGCAACAACATGAAAAGATTGTGGCACAAACATGCAATCACATGCAAGGCATGCAATTGAACATGCAAGCACATGCACCCCAAATGGTCCCCACCAAGAATTTTGGATGCCCAAGAGGGGTATTTTCCCAATTTTCCTTAAAAAATATTCCTAGATGCATAATTCCCACTAAAATTACAATTACAATTTCACCCCAAGGGAAATTACAAAGTTGCAAATCAAAATATTTATTCTCCTAACCCCTAGCCCTTGTTGAAAATAAATAAAAATAAAATAGCATTATTTTTGGTGATGCAAGATTGCTAGTACCCCTAGATGGTCATGCATCATTGTCAATCACACCTTGGTGTGCAATGGGTATGCCAATGGTTTTTTTGTTAATTTAGAATTTGTATGGATAGAACTTAGTATTTAACATTAAGTATAGTAGAATGTAATTGTGAAATGCTTTGGACTAAGAAGAAAAGCAATTTAAAATAAATATTTTTTTTGTGTAGGAAGATGGAATAAAAGTGCTTATTACTGATGGTATACATACACACACACATATATTATAATGTTTGAAACTGAATAATATTGAGTATAGATTCAAAATATTAAATTAATTGTTTTGCATGTTTATAATATAATTGCATCAAAGGCATTCCCTCTATGAAGTGGACTCAACCGATTTAGGGAATCAATAGCATATAACTCATTAGAGGTGTGCAAGACGATGCAAAACATCATAGCCTTCCAATTTTTTCTAGAAACAACAAAAAAAATACCAACTATTGTTGTCGTGTAGCTGATGGTACATCTTTTACATGGAAATCAAGTGATAAAGTAAGGCGAGCGCTTGGATATTATTTTTTGGTTTTGCTAGAAGGAAAATCTATAGTAGAGGAAGCGACACATAGCCTTTATTTGATGCTTTCAATGTTTCTCATGCCTAGAACTTTTCTCGGGTGATTGAAACATTCGTCCCATCACGCTTGAAGATAAATTTTAACTCACAATTGATATTTTCATTTAAAACACTGCAAACCATCAAATCTCCAAATTGAATTGGATTTTAGTCATCTCACATGTGGAATATTGTCCCGAGCCCTGAAACCCTGCTATTTTCATATTGAATTTTCATCTACTATGAATAGATCGAAGTAGTAGCTATAGGATATTGGTTTTTGGTTCATCTCATTTTTCTGCCATGGTAGGGTTTCGTAAAATTTTCTTGTAAACTCTACCCATTTTTTCTCATCTACATCATTGATAGTACAACACATTTTATGCAGAATCTTGAGGTAAGTTACTTGTCATGGTTTCAGGGAGTTTTATTTTTAGGAATCTATATGCGATGGATCATTTTTTTGTCATCATTAATATGTGAAACCCACACATAACATCTCAGAAAATCAATTAAATACATCAGGTATCTAAGTGCACTTTCAATGTTTAGCTTGCCCATGGAAATAAAGCGATAGAAGGAGGTGGGATTTATGCAGCTCTCACACTAGCAATTGCTCTTGTTTCATGAAGTTTGTGAATTGTAACAAACTGTAGGGTTCCAACAAGTCTTGTGAATTTGATAAAAAATGGAAATAAAGATTACCTATAAATGAAACATCTTCAATTGATCAATAACAAAGTCACAACAATAGAAAATAGAAACAACATAGGTCATACCATCTTCATTTAGCACAACAAAATTGTTTTAGAATGAGATAAAATAGAACTAGAATGATCTTGTTGTGTACAAATTCATAATAAAAAACTCACTCAAACCATGCCAAGCGACTTACCTCAATATTCTACATAAAATTTCTCATGCAGTTAACAATGCTAATGAGAAAATATGGGTAGATATTACAAGAAAATCTCTCCACAATGGGTGCTTCAATTTATTCACAATAAATGAAAACTAAATCTTAAAATATTGCTCCCTATTATGCATGCAAGATGCAGTAGTAGAGACAAGGCACGTGAACTGCTTTGTAGAATGCCACTAGGCACTCTCACAACACCCCTTCATAGTTTTCCTTCTTAAGAATAAAAAATCGGTTATCACTGCATGTACTGTACATGAGATTATTTTTATTTTTAATTCATTGTTTTTATTATTAAAATAAGGAAGCAGGTTACCATTGTTATGCATATTCGGTTGTTAGAGAAGGTTGGTTGAGACATAGGCTTACTCACAACCCACATTCTTGTAATGGGAAATAACCTTTTCTAATAAATTAATTACAATTTACATTTAACACTTTTGATATTCCATGAGAATCGTACTAAATGCATAACAAAGTAAAATTACAAGTAATAATAAAATAAATATTTAAAAATAGAGTAAATTTTTTTCTTCTCTCATAGTGATGTGATGATAGTGCTATCCAACATTAAGGAGTAAAGACAATTCTTAATACTAATAAGATATCATTATTTTCAATAAACATTAATTTTATTATTATTATTTGTTTTAATATAGTTTTATGAATTAATTATTAATGATAGTTATTGGAAGTGATAATAAAAATAATTAACTTAAATTTAAGAAATTGAATGTTAAGGTTTAGATTATTTAATTTTATATAATGATGAATAAAATTTGATAATTTGTAAAATTAGTTTTTTGGTACATAAAAAGAAGTAATCTAAATATATTTATTGTCTAGAATTTTATGTAGAATTCTCTTTTTATGAGTTGAATTTATGGCTTTAGAATATTTTTATACTGTGTAAATTTATTTTGTGTTATGTAGACATAATCCTATTGATTTCATACCTTTATTCTTTAACTCACTATGTCCTTTGCTTCTAATTAGTTGTTAGGAAATGGCGATATTTAAAAATACATTAAAGTTGTCAAAACACTAGGGGCAAGCTCTCTTAGATCAACCTTGTGGAAAAAGATCAAATTTACAATTGTTCTAAAGATTGACAGTCATAGGGACACATACAATTTCTTTAAATGATTATTAATGTTGTTCTTTTTAGTGAACCAATTGAAGTTTTCCTCTAATAAATTATTAATGTATGCTATAGGGATTCAAATGATTATCTAATGATTCTAGGATGTCCACATGTAAGTCTTTAAATACTAATACATAATAAATTGTTGCACAAATGGATATCAAGTTAGTTCTCAATGGTTAGAAGAAAAGAGCAAGATTTTATAATTTTATAATTTTTTTTGAACTTTAGGCTAGATCTATGGCGTACAAGATCATCCTACATGCCATGGAAATGGTCTATCTAGGGATTGGGAATGGATACATGGGAATTTGGGCCAATTAATGAGTTGAATGTGTTGAAATAGGTGTGAATAGGTGTGAAGAGAGGTAAATGATCTCTTCCCTTCTTCTCTCTCCCTTCCTACCTCTCTCCCACGCTCTCTCTCCTATTCACTCCATATATCCCTCCATTTCTCCTACTTCCTATCTCTATCTTCCTCTTGCTCCTCTCTATATCTCTTTCTATCCATATCTTTCTCTACCTCGATCTCTTGATCTCTCTCTCTTTCCATATCCCTCTCTATCTCTCTATGTCACCCTCTATCTATATCTCTCCCTCTCCCTCTCTACATATTGAGCTATATATCCCTCTCTCTTTCACTTGTTATCTCTCTCCCACTCTACCTATCTCTCTCCCTCTACCTATCTCTCTTCTTCTTTCCCCTACCTATCTCTATTTCTCTCTCCCCTCTTCTCTCTCTTTCCTTCCTCTACCTACCTCTTTCCATTTCTCTCCCTCCCTCTCTCTATATCCCTCACTATCTCTACCTCTATCTCCCTTTCTCTTCCCATATATGCCTATCTCTCTCTTTCTCTTTCCATATATCTCTACCTCTCCCTCTCTCTATCTCCCCCTATTTCTCTCTCCCTCTCTCCATCTCTATTTATTTATCTCTAGTTATCTTTGTTTGTCTCCCTCTCCCATATTTTATTTTCTCTCTCTCTCTCTCTCTCTATATATATATATATATCCTTATCTCTATCTCTCTATCACTCTATCTCACCATTTATATATATCTCTCTATCTCTCTCTCTCTCTCTCCCTCTTCCTCTATATCTTTCTATCTCTTCCTCTCTATCTACATATCTCTCTCTATATTTATCTCCCCCTCTGCCTCTCTTTATCTCTCTATTTATTTTTCTCCCTCTTCCTCTCTTGCTCTATCTTTATCTCAACCTCTATATTTTATCCCCTCTATATCTAGACCTATCTCCCTCTCTCTATCCACCCAAATATCTCCCTCTCTCTTTCTCCCTTTCCTTCTTCATAGACCTATATATATTTGCCTCTATATCTCTATCCATCCATATTTCTTCTTCCATCTCTCCCTCAATATCTATCTCGTTATCTTATGTCTCTCTCTACCCCTATATCTATCCCTCTATTTGCCTCTCTATACATCACTTGCTATCTCTATCTTTACCTTTCTATCTCTCCCTCTCATTATCTCCCTCTCTCTATATATGTATCTCTTCCATATTTATATATCCCCCTCTCATCTCTCTTTAACTCTCCCTCTCCTTATCTCCATACCCCTCTCCATCTCCATCTCCATCTCCATCTCCATCTCCATCTCCATCTCTATCTCCTTACCGTCGATCTCTCTCTTGCTTTTCCCCCTTCTATCTCTCCTTTCTATCCCTATCTCTCCCTCTCTCCCTATTGCAAACATAACACAAGTCTGTTGGTAATGAATCTTGATTACATTATTGATTGAAAGGCTTTATTTCAATCATGTTTGGATCTCTGTAAGTGGATGCATAGTTGATTTGAATATATCACTTCTCCAGTACGACCTTTGTTGCATAAACAACATCATTTGCTAAATTACCTACTAGTTGACCTCATGTATTGCACAAAATGTATTACAAAAAATAGACCATTTTTTCCCTAATCAACCTTCCACACCTCTTCGGCATACACATTGCACACCAAGGTGCAATTGCTAGTTTATAAACTGTGAATATTAGTAGAAATCTAGAAACAATATTTAATTCTTTACTTTCTTTCTTTGTATAAAGTGCAATGATTAATTTTATAAGTTAAATTCAATGTATTTAAATATGCTTTTCTAAAATATAATTGTTTTTATTTTAATTTGTAAAATATAATAATTATGGTTTTTTTAATATTAGTGGAAAATTACAAACAATATCTAATTCTATGATTTATTTCTTTGTATAAAGTGCAATGATTAATTAGATAAGGTAAATTCATTGTAGTAAAATATTTTTGTAAAATATAATAATTATTATTAGATATATATATATATTTTTAATATTATTTTTATTTATTTTATATTGGTTTCATCGAACGACCAGATCTTTTTCAATGGTCAACCATCATTCTACCACATTCTCAATATCGATTATTAAAGTCAGCTGGTAATTTTAATATAGGGAACACGTTGGACATAAATATTATTATATATTAGGATTTTTTTTTTCATAAGCAATGGGAAGAGGGCCCACACCCTTATATTAAAACAAAGAGAAATAGAAGTCAAGAGAATCTACCAGACAAGAACCAAAGGGCAGAAAAAATCGAGGAGGAACTAGACAGGACAAAAGGTCCCAACAACAAAAGTAAAGAAAATATTGCATCAACAAAGAACTAGTCCAAGACCCAAAAGCACAACAAAAGATCACGACCCAATCAAGAGCCCTTAGGATTTTTCATTGTTTTAGGAGAAGAGAGTGTCCATTGTCCATTTGGTTCCCCCTCCATAACTTCCATGCCTTCAATATGAATTTTTTCAGCATCAGTCTTCCTCCCCTTCTTCCTCCTCGCACCATAGTCTAGCTTGAGTTTTCCACTAGCTATCTAAGCAATTCCAAGTTTTGAGGTGGCTCCAAGACCATGCCATCCCCAAAACAGTCATTATGTGGATTATCCAAGTCATCTATAAAATAGAATGTGCCATCTGCCTCAAAACCATCTATATCCAGACCGAGAAAAGCATTTGTCAAAGGATCTTGAACAACAATAATAGGAAGAAGAGAAGGCTCCAGGGAAGGAGTAGGAGCTTGCCTGGAAGTCTGATGGGAGTCCTGAGACTGACCATGATTTTTCCAAATGAAATCAGCATTTTGGGTTCCATCCTTGATTACCCATTTTTTGAGACTAACAAACCTGACCTTAGGCTACCATTGGATGGTGCAGGCTTCAATTTTATGACCCAATTTATTACAACAAATGCAGTGAAAGGGAAACCCTTCAAAATTTAGATATTGAGTCCAAATGCCATGAGAAGAATGAACATAAATAGAGTGAGAAAGAGGTTTAGAGATGTTAATCAAAGCGTAAACCCTATAAAATTTGTGATAAGGAGAAACCCCTTCAAATTCAAGCATGATGAATGAGCCAATTTGATTAATCAACTCATAGATTATGTCTTTGTTTCATAACACTAGGGGTAGATTGTAAAGCCTAATCTAGACTGGGACATAAGTGATTTTGATAGAGGTTGGGTCAAAGAAAGGGGACCACGAGGAAATGAAGAGCCCAAAATGAGCAAAGAACCAAGGACCATTCTAGAAAAAAAAATTGTAGTTCGCAACAACGCAGAAGGTGATTAGGAAAAAACTAAAATCCAAGATTCAATTGACGGAGTGGACAAACTACCCTAGTTAATTTGGATCCATTCCAAGAGCAATGTAGTAGACAGGCGCCTACACAAACATTGTAAAATTAGGGAACACTTTCCCGTATCTTGAGCAATCTCATTTATGTAGTTGTCAGTAATGCAAATTTTTTTAGGTTCCTCAGAAAGAGTCACCACAATATCCCTAATTGAAAGGCTAGGGCCACCAGACTGAGGTTCTCGCATAACAGTGGGAGAAGAATGTGAAGCTGCCGATGAGTTGGAGGGAGGCTCGCAAGGAGAGGATCGCTTGATCTTCTCTAAATAGAATGTAGAGCATACACGAAATGGGTTAGATCTATTTTTGCAAGTAGCGAACACTGAAGGGTCCAATGTAGGGGGCATAGGCATCCTTAGGAATTGCAATAGAATTCCCAAAAGGATCGATGCCTAGGGTTTTCTCGGGGAGGCAAGAGTGATCCACGGGAACATTAGATCTAAGGGCATACCGATAACACCCATCCCCAAGCTCAATGCAACAACCATCCAAACCGTACTTTCACTGCCTCACATTATCCTTGGCTACAGACTTTCACAATTTCCTACTGTCACGCACAATCTACTTCTCCTCGTCGCCATCCTGTTGCACACTCAAATTTCTTTGACACATCTTGCCTTATTAGGATTTATTATTATATGATATTATTATATTATAATATATTAATACTTATATTAATTTATTTACTAATATATGAATAATTATATTATATAATATAACCATTAATTTGTGTGTTGATTTTCTTTTATTTAATAAATTAATTAATATATAATAGTTTATTGTATTTATATATTAATATAATTAATATTATTCATAATATATATTATAATGTTATAATATATATATATATATATATTATATTGATAGGTAAGAGGTGAGTTTCTTATTCTAACAAGAATTTAGCCTGGTCCATACCAAGTGAGATCACAGAAGAGGGATCTCATCCCCATAGATACCAATTACATCTATTTTATTCATCCATGGTCATCTTGACCAAATAATTTTTTACCTACTTGTTCAATAAAAAAAGTCTATAGCTAACAGATTACCAATTTTGTCTTACTATACCGATGATTGCTGAGAGCTAACACCAAAATTAATTTGAGAACACAAAATTGTTACTGATCTTCTTTAACTTAAGGATGATCTTTTCCTTTTTTTGAGCATTGATCCATTCATCATTTCCCCCCAATTTTTGTTCCTTAGCGACGGAAAGGGGCCAAAGCTGAATTCCTTTGCATACATCCTTATTTTGATTGTTGCACTGCTTCTTTCTCCTTATTATTTGCCAGTCATTTTTTTCAACCCCATCAGAAGAATCCATTTGAGCGTAAGCTAGAGCCTGAGAGAGGGAGTACTCAACAATTGTGGTATTAGTACCCTCAGTCGCAACACTAGAATCTAGAGAGATCTCACCCAACTTCCCTTCCTCCTTTGTGCTGAGATTAGACTTTGAGGGTCCACTATTCTTGGGTGAGCTTGAGATAGAGTAATGCTTGGGAGAGGCATCTTTCCACCATGACGCCTCCCAATTAGCTTGGGACTTCCCAATTGAACATTCTGCTGTAACATGTCCAACTTTATAACACTTTTTGCATCTGAAATTTAAACCTTCGTAGTCCAATGTTTGCAACCAACTTTTTCCATTTGCATCCAAGTTGATTTCTACCATGAGGGCTTTGGAGGTGTCCAACTCTACCAATATCCGAGCAAAGGTTGTGTGAATGATTTTTTTTGAGTTCGCATCTGTACAAATGAACTTACCCAGAGAATTACCAATGGTTGCAAAACACAATTCGAACCAATAGTGCAAGGGGAGATTTGGGAGGAAAACCCAAATCGACATAACTAAAAAGGATTCGATGGTTGGATCAAAGTTTAGATGCCACAATTTTAAGAGCAATGTATTGTCACCCCACATCCATGTGCGGTTGAGAATGGCTTTTGTGTCTTGCTTACTATCAAAGACCATTGTAAAAAAACCTTTGGCATTCAAGCAGATTTCCAAATCTTTTTCCATTAGAGGGCCCCATGAATTTGAGATCCATTCATGCAATATAGGAAGACTGGGCCAAAATTTATTGAACCTTCCAATCAATCCATTCTCAGAGAAAAATTCTTCATTTTCGTGCAACTCTTTTGATAATTTGACATCAAAATTCACCTTCAAAGGTTTATCTGAGCATTGAACCAGCCTTCTAATAGTGGTTCCTAAGTTTGGCGACTTTGGTGAAGCCTCACACAACTCATACCTAGATCTGGGCTCAACTAAGGGTGTGCCTAATAGAGAGGCATTTGTAAATCATGTGGAATTGCCCTATCCACACTTTACATCATCCGCAAAGGTGGATTTTGTGGCAAATCTGACTCCCAATGGCAGAAGCTTGGAAGGTTGTGGATATTTACCAATTGCATAGGAATCTTCCCCATTTGTAGCTCGGGCACCCACGATAGTAGAAGAAGGTTTAAGAGATGAGTCCCCGACACCACCAGCGACCGAGGTGTTTCCCATCGGGCCAATTTGAGACCCACATGAACCTTTTGTTGAAAAATGAGGTGTTTTCTTAGCTTAATACTCTGTAAAACTTTAATATTGCTGATCTAAGTAAGTCTTTTTTTTGTTACATATATTCTTTGTGGATGATTATCTTGATTAATCCATTTTACTGTTGTAGAATGTAGAGAGAAGTTGATAGAAGAACTAGACAAGATATTAGAAAGATCACACAAGATGTACCGTGGAGAAACCCTTTCGGGAAAAAACTCCACCAAGAATTATTCTATTATTCAAACTCTAAATTACAATAGCTTTAGTTCTTGCTTGAGAATGCTTCTTCTATCTTTACCAATCTTCTTCACACCTGCAATAACAATTATAAAAACTTTATTCAACTTGAATGAGATATAGAGACAATATGCAACCTTGTAATCTCCAAATGGTGATAATTACAATGCACAAGCTCAAGCCCTTGAAAAGGTACGCCATATTCCTTCAAGTAGAGTTATTCAGTGAAGACTAAAGCTTACAACATGTGCATCATGCATTTGGCTGTCCCAAACTGAAGCTACAACTTCTCCTTCACTTCGGTGATAATTCCAAAGCTCTTCCTCAAAGTTGGCGCCCATCAAAGGTCCTACTTAACCGAGTCTTCAAAAATATCTTATCATGCATTAGAGGTGAATCCAATAAAGAATCTTGGCAACCCAAGTTAGCTCCAAGTGCTTTATAGTTAACTGAAACATTTACTCAACACCATTCATGCAAGAATGGTCATCTGCTGTTAACTAGAGGTAGTCCATGTTATCTGTCATACAACTTAATGTTATTAGCCATGCATTACAAGTTAACTGAAGCTAACTGCATGCAACTCAAAATAACCAACATGCATGCAACATGGACTTGCATGCAACTGAAGATAACTAAACTGAATTGAACTAAACTAAACTGAACTAAACTGAACTGAACTAAACTGATTCTGAATTGAACTTAACTAAACTTCAAGCATGCAAACATCAAATCCTAACTCCTAGGATTTTTACATGCATCAGTACTCCTGTCATCATTGACATTTGGAAGAGAAGGGGAATCAAAGAAGGCCCACAATGATTCATCTCAACCCCCATGAGAGCCCAAAGCCATAGGCAGAGAAACAATCTGCGCAGTAGAGAGCCCAGACAAGCCATCTGCAGAGCCCCGTGGACACATAGCAAAGGCGCCCGATGAAGAAAACACCCCAGCCAAAGAAACCCCAAAGTGTTTGCCTGAAGTTGCGCCATGAGAAGAAGCCCTAGTTGCAAATGAATTCAACAACATCAACATTTTTAGCAATGAACTATTAAAAATAATATAATTTTATAATATATATTATTATTTATAGTTTATTATTAAATAGTATATGATAATATTATAGTATTTTTTTTTTTTTCATAAAAGGGGTAAAAACTTTATTGAAACTCATAAAGGAACATTACAATGAAAGCAAAGGACCAAAGTCCCAAGAAACAACAAAAGTTAGCCAACTCCTAAACTAGCCTTATCCTCACCAAGAATTTCCTCCAAATCAGGGTGAAGCTCCAGAGGAATAAGCTCCCACTCCTCGATTCTCCACCCACTGACATGCTCAGAGGCCCATTTTTCCAAGCAATCAGCAGCCCTATTCCACTCCCGTGGAATATGAACAAAATTCACCATTTCCATCAACGAACTAACCTACAAAATCTGTTGCACAATCATAGCCAACTGCCAACTGACCCCCACCACTTTTTGCTCAATGAACAAATTGATCAAGACCTAGGAATCAGATTCACAAATAATCGTTTTCCACCCCAAAGCATGAGCCCTCTCAAAGGTGCAGAGGATTTCCAAGCCTTCCACAATGTTGATAGTCTTCAACCCCTCATGGATTAAGAAGAGGTAAACCATCGAACCTAAAGAATCCCTGCCAATCCCCTCAATACCAACAGGTCCTGAATTTTCCCTGGAAGAGCCATCAGTATTAATCTTTAGAACTCCATCAGGATGGGGCTGCCATCTACCAATCCTATGAATTTTCTGCTTCGCCTTCCGCCCTCTCCTGACACAAGTAGAAGTCACAGACAACCCCTGAATCCCCAATCTCTCCACCACCTCAACATCCCTTTTCTCTAACGGAAAGCTCACGACACACTTGGCCTCCACTATCTCTTGAATCATGCTCAAAATCTACTACCAAACTTGCTGTACAAACTTCTTCTCACCACGAAAAATAAGCCTATTCCGTTCCAACCAAATTTGCCACAGCATAAAGATAGGCCCCACAAACCACACTTCCTTTAAGAAAGAAGTCATAGAGGGATGCCTACCCACACTGTTCCAAAAATCAATCAAGGAGGAAGCATGAACACAGGGGCTATGCCAAACACCCCACCAAAAATGCCAAATCTGGATAGCAAAAGGACAATGGAAAAACAAGTGAGAAGACTCCTCCTCGGCAGCCCCACACAAAAAACAGACAGAAGGGCCATGGAAACCCCTCTTCCAGATATTGTCCCAAGTCAAACACTTATTCCAGGTCAACATCTAGACAAAGCAATTACACTTTGGCCAGGAGAGCTTATTCCAAACCTTCTTCCATCTCTAAAATTCCTCCCCATTCATCCTGTGGGACAATAACACCTTATATCCAAAGGCCGCAGTATAGACACCCAAAGGATTAGGAGACCAAGCAAGCACATCTTCCTCCCAAAGAGAACTACATCAACGACTGGAAAGAACATTGTGCAACACAACACAATCCTCTTGCAGACCAACATCCAACCAAACATCAGGAGACTTCCATCTAGCCACCTCAAGATGCCCGCAAAAAGAGGAGGATTTAAATTCACTCACCCGTGACCAACCAACCTCAATAAATCTCTGCCAAAGATTTAATAAATTAGGGTACTGAGAGATGAGAGGAGGAGAGCCATCCCAGGAATCAGACCAGAACTAAACCTCGGTCCCCTGCTTACAAATCCAAAATAAATCATCCTTAATAAGAGCAACCCCCTTTTTGAGAGTCCCTCAGATCACCGAACCCTTCCTGACAAGGGGATAACAAGGAATATCATTCTGAGGAATTCCCAAAAAGTAATTTTGAGACAGAATTCTGGCCCAAATCTTATCCTACTTAGTGCACCACCGCCAATACAGCTTTGCAGCTAGCGCCACCCCAGTCAAAGTCAACTGCCACAATCCAAGACCCCCATACTGCTTCGGGCTACAAACAACTTCCCATCTAACTAGACTCCATTTAGAAGACATCAAACAACCAACCCATAAAAATTATCTAGCCATAGAGTCAAACTCCTTAACAAAGCTCACAGGGGCAACCTGGAGCATGCATCTATAAATGGGCAAAGCCTGCACCACGAACTTGATTAACTAAACACGCCCAGCAAAAGATAACCATTGATGAGTCCAGTGATTAACTTTAACCCAAAATTTATCCAAAATATTCTTCTAGGAATCCTTGGGCAATCACCCATCCGAGATGGGGATACCAAGATAGGTTAAAGGAAGATTCCCAATCTGAAATCTCAAGGTCTGAGCAATCTGTTGTTGAATGGGGCCCAGAGTATTAAAAAAGAAGATGGAAGATTTATCTCCATTAATTAATTGTCCCAAGCCAATCATGTAAACGTCCAACACCCTACGAATATTCACAGTTTCTCCCATTGTAGCCTTTCCCATCAAAGCAGTATCATCCACAAACTACAGGTGCGACTGTGGAGGCAAGAAACCACCCCACCGCCAACCCTGTATTAGACCACCCTCCACATTTCTTCTAATCAATCTCCCCAAACCTTCAGCAAAGAGAAGAAACAAATACGGAGAGAGGGGATCCCCTTGAAAAAGCCCTCTAGACCAAATAACTCAGAGTGCTCTCCATTAATAATCATAGAGAAAGAAACTAAAGTAATACAACTCATAATCCAATGAATCCAATCTTCCCCAAAACCAAAAACACTGAGAATATTTCAAAGGAAAGACCATCTGACCCTATCATAAGCCTTAGCCATATCCAGCTTAATGAACATCCCTTTTTCTTTGGAGCTGGCCATAGAATGAATGGTCTCGATAGCAATAACAATCCCATCCAAAATTTGCCTTCTCGCTACAAAACCACTCTGCTCCTTAAGCCCCTTTTTTAACTTGTCAACAATTAACTTAGAGATAACTTTATAAATGACATTGCAAAGAGAAATGGGACAAAATTGATTAACCTATCAGCCCCATCACAATTGGAAATGAGGGCTAGAAAGGTAGAATTTAACACTTTGAGGATCTGCTTGTTCTGCTGAGATTCCTGAACAACTACTAAAAGGTCCAACTTGATGATATCCCAGAATTCTTGGAAAAACTCGACCAGGAATCCATCAAGACTAGGAGCTTTCCCTTTCTTCATATGGAAAATAGTCCCCTCTAGCTCCTCCAACGTGATATTACTCATAAGAAGCTCATTCATTTCTCTAGAAACTAGAGGGGGAATATAGGAAAGAACCTAGGCTTCTTCCGGAGACCCCCCCTATGAATCCTCCCGAAAAAGAGAGGAAAAATAATGCACCGCCTCACCCGAGATTTCAGGAAAGGAGGAGAGCTGCTCACCCCTGTCATTCACCAGAGCCGAAATAGAATTGCCTTGCCTCTTGGACTTCACTGAATTGAAGAAAAAAGCTTTGTTTTTATCCCCCTCCTGAAGCCACTCTATCCAAACCTTTTGTTTCCAATACATTTCCTCTTGCATCTCTCACTCCTCCAGAGCTTTCAAAGCTTGAGCCTCTTCTTGAAGAAAATCCTTAGTCATCCCACCCTCCCTTATCAGTCTCGTGATACTATCCAATTCAGCCTGAGCAACTGCCTTAGCATGAAAGATGTTCCTGAAGCAATGAAGATTCCACCACTTGAGTTGATATTTCACATATTGAAGAAGTTTAGCAAAGGTGTACATTGCCGTACCGAAAGCAGGTCTACCACTTCTCCACCACTCAGCCACATAATCATACAAAGATTGGTCCCGCAACCACATGAGCTGAAATCTAAAAGAAGGAGAATGATGCACACGACGTGAATCAATAGCCAACTTGATAGGCCAATGGTTGGGTCCTCTCCAATCCAAAATTTCAAACAAGAAGACCACTGACCACCAATCCAATAGCAGGAAACCAAGAAGCGATCCAGTCTCTCAGCAATACACTTATCCCCAATCTTGCGGTTGTTCCAAGTAAACTTACCATTATTGGACTTCATATCTACTAAATTCAAAGCATCAATGTTATCACACAGGAGCAATGCCGAGGGCTCTAGCCTCGCAGTACCACCACGCTTTTCAACCAACTCAGTGATAGCATTAAAATCTCCAGCAAGAATCCAGGGATGGAAAGGAGCCAAATTGTGGACAAACCAAATATGGGACCATAGAGATTGCTTACCCCAGAGATCAATAGGAGCATAGATATTAGAAAGGAGCAAAATCTCCCCCATCTCAAATCTAGAAGCAATCATAGACATAGCAGATTTAGAGGACAACCACCAAAGAGGACAGAGCTTTCGTGGGTTCCATAAACAAGCTATGCCCCCAGAAGACCCATGAGCACCAATACATTGACACTCCCCGTTCCTCCACAACTTAGGAGCCAAACTAAACATATTATCCACTGAAAGCTTGGTCTCTTGCAGAAAAAGAATATCAGGACCATGTTTCCTAACCAAATCATGAACCGCTTTTTGTCGAGGGCCACTGTTCAAGCCCCTTACATTCCAGGATAGAACGATCATTTCGAGGGGTTCAAAAAATGAGGATCTAGAGTCTTTATCGACCCTGACTCCACCAAAGTATTTCCTATCAACTTGATCTTTTCTAGATCCTTCTTTCTACCAAGTTTGGCATATTTCTCCACCCCACCCTTCTTAAGATCTCTTTGTAAAAGGCCCAACTGAGGAGAAGGCTTGTTGCTCTTAGCCGCAATCGGATTTACCTTTCATCTAGGAGAGGAAGAATCCCCACCACCTTTTAGTGCCTCAGCAAAAAGAACCGACACCTCTGAGACCACTAACTATAGATCTGTATCCATGTGCAAATTATCTCCACCCGAAGGAACTAATGAAACACCAGAGATATTGTGCACCGGAGCAGAACCCTCAACCTCTTGAACCAAAATCAAAAACCTCGGGTTCACTTCCTGTTGGCTGAGATCATCCAATACCTCAAACCTGTTAAAAGTATCATCATCCTGTCCTTCCTTTAAGGTCCTCTTCTGACCCCGGTTCCTATTATGAGCCTTAACTTGAACAAAACCATCTGCATCAACCACTTCACCAGAGGCAAGGCCCTTCCCCTTATCAGTCGCAAGGGGGTTGCGAGGAGGTTGTGTAGGCTGAGACTCCACAGGCTTATATCTTGGACATCTACGCTACAAATGACCATATTCATGACATAGATGACAATGGAAAGGAAGAGTCTCATAATCCAATTGCTGCTCCCAAGAGAAGGATATCACACACATATCCACAACATCGGGCAAAGGCTTACTACGATCAATTTCAACACAAATCTGAGCAAAAGTCATTACCTTTTTACCCAAGGTTTGCAACGAAGACCCAACAAGTTTTCCAAGCAGTGAAGCCACCAGGTGCAAAGCATCCTCCTGACAACACTCCACCAAAAATCGAGGCAAACGAACCCACACCGGGACACGATTTGGCAGCTCCTCCGAGGGGATAAAGCCAACATACCATGGTTTGATAAACAACCCCACCTGGTTATGGAAAGAAGGACCACCCTCAAAGACCCTAGTGTGATCAACCATGCAATTAAAGGTTACCATAAAGTAACTATTGGCTAGCAATATGAACTCCATTTCTCCCTCTGGTGCCCAAGATTCTACAAACTGAAGTGAAACCCTCTTCCCCAAAAAATTGCAAAATAATGAGTGGTTCATATAATATTCAACATCTTCAACAATCATCTCAGGCGGGATCACCAATTTATGCCTCTCTTGGCAACGCTCGAGACAGCCGTTAATCTTCTTGAGCCTTGCACCATTAGACGACCTCGCACCAACAAACCCTGAATCCAGAGCAAATAAATTATTATCAAAAGTCTTCAACCTATGGTTTGGAGACTTCGAACCAAATGTTGCTTGAAAATCCATCTCAAGAGAAGCCCCAGAAGGCTCACCACTATGTAGAGACATCGAACCCAAGACAGGCATGCAAGAACACTGCCCGACACAAGGTGGGGAAACTCCACACCACCACACCTGACCACCCTACACACACACACCCACTAGTTGTACCCTACCACACTCGCACCAACCAAAGAAGACAGTGGCAAGAGAAATCCCCGCACGCCACAAGACCCCCAAGCTTCACACCCACGACCACCAACCTAGTCCCACCGCACAACAACAACCTCAAGCACAGCAACAAAGAACATTGACAGGGAAAAAACCCTGAGCAAGGAAGAAATGTCGTTTGAGGGAAAACCACGGCCACCTAACACAAAGAACAAGGTAGAAAGAACGAACTAGCCTGAACGACGCCCAAACAACCCACCCCACAATGCACAGACAATTAGAGAGAGATCACGAGCTAGGGCTCGGGTGCCCTAGCTCGGCCCGAGAAGTTGCAGACGCCATCTCCCAATGCATTTTCCTTTAATTTTCCCTATAAAATGTTTAATATTAAGGTTTGGGCCTTGGTTGTTGGCACTATAGGCAAGAAACCCCCAATATTATAGTATATTTATTATTATAACATAATTATAGTAATATACTAGGTATTAGGGATATATTATTATAATATATTAATAAATATTAGGGTTACACTATTATAATGTTTTATATTAATATATCATTATAAACAAACAAACAAGCACACTAATAATAAATATTTTATAATATTATAATATAAATTATTAAGAATAATATTAATTATATTAATATATAAATATGATAAACTATTATATATTAATTTATTTATTAAATAAACAAAAAAAAGCAAATGAATAGTTATATTAAAATAGTATAACTATTAATATATTATAATATAGTATAACTATTAATAGTTTGAGGTTTTTTCTTATCTTGATGATGATAATACTACCATGTATGAGATGTTGGATATGGCTTGATTTGGTGCTACTTGCACCTTTAAACTTGCTAAATGGGTGTTGCAGGAATTCAACAAGGTCAACATTAAAATGAGGGGCTTGAAGGAGAATATGTCTAACCAACTGAAGGGATCTTCCTCAGACTTGCTCATTGAAAGGTTGGTGGATTTGGAATGCTCATTTTCTTATTTCAAAGCCTAGTGTGAAAGTCACATTGGAGTAATGGAGAAAAATATCAAGGAAACAAATGAGGACATCAAAATGCTACTGTAGGTTAGCCATAGTTCTGTAAAGAATAGTGTGGAATCGTTCTCTTTGGTAAGATTAGTCAACTCTGTGAGGATCAAATGTACTTTACAAACATGCTTGAGAAGGATAAGACTTTCAAGGGGAAGGGGGAGAAGACTGCAAAAGTGGAGGCTAAAGGCCTGAGCACTAGAATAAGGGGGAGCCTAAGGAAGATGTTTGAAGAAGAAAAACAAGAGCTGGTGGAATGTTTAATCTGCACTATAATCAAGAGATTGAGGTAGCTAATACCTTGAAGAATATGAAGTGATTTATGTGTCTTTGTGTTGTTTTTTCTATTTATGCTTTTCATTTGTTTGGTCATTGTTGTTTGGTTGTTTTATGTTTGATGGTTATTGCTTATGCTTTAATGTGTTTTCTCTGTCATAGTTGCATTTTGATGTAATGTGATGTAAAGGGTTTCGGGTCCCTTCAAAACCTATTTTTCCAATATATTCAAAAATGTTATATTAATAAAGTATATTGTAATATAATATAAAATATGAGAGATATCATTGTGATGTGTTTATTTAAATTTTAATCTTAAAAATAAAAATAAAAATCATAATTTAACAAGTTTCATGTAGTGGCTAGTACTTGTCTTTATAATATTGTAATTATTATTTTTTAAATTTGGAAATAAAATGAAAGTTTTGTTAATTATAGTGTTTTAGTATTGTTAATTAGTTTTTTGCATGACCTAATCCTAATCCTAACTCACACCCTAATCCTAACCCTAACCTTAACCCTAACAATAAATTCTAAACCATTATTCTAATCCTAGACCTATCTCTAATCCTAACTATGGTCATAACACTATCCATAACTATGGTCGTAACCCTAACCCTAACAATAAAGAATTGTAGAGTGACATTACAAAAAAAATCTATGAATTAATATTGAGAATAAGATGTGGAATAAAGATATTAGATGAGTAAATTTTTGGAGCATTATATCTATTAATCATAACTTAGTGATTTTTATTAATAATATTTTATTTTTCATTTATTTTAATTTTTGAATAGTTCTAATCATAATTTTTACCTTATTCTTAATTATAATCCTAATCTTAATTATAATACTTTTAAGATTATAATAATTAATAATAATATCAATAAAATTATAATTTAATTAATAATTATAATAATTTTCGTTATTTTTATTTGTATTTATGTATGTTTTGAAGTTAATAAATTTTGGAAAATAAAAAAGCAACAATGTCAAATAGTTTTTTTTATATAATAAAAGGGTAAAAATTTATTCAATTAGAGAAAGTTCTAGAATACAATCAACGGGAAACAAAAGCCAAAAGCAACAAGGCACATCCAACCACCAAGAACCAGTGAACAATAAACCACCCACCCAAGAAAACCATAACCCAGTCAAGGACCACCCATATCCTCCTGAAGCAAACTTTACAGTTTATGAGCACATTCACTGGGAAGTTGCTCCCATTGATCCATCCTCCATTCATCCCTAAACTTTGAAGCCCATTTAGATAAGCAATCAACCACATTGTTCCATTCCCCAGGAGTATGAACAAAAGACAACATCTCAAGCGTGCTACACAACTAGTGAATCTTTCGCATAATAGAAGATAATTTCCAGTTCACCCCATCAATGTTCTGCCTATTGAACAAGTTAATCACAATTTGTGAATCAGATTCACAAATGATCCTATGTCAACCAAGGGAACAAGCTTTTTTCTAGCGCAACAAGAATAGCCAAAGCCTCCATAAGGTTATTAGACTGGATACCATGATACTTGGAGAAGAAGAAGAGGACATCCCTAGAACTATCCCTTGCTAAACCTCCCACACCAACATAACCCAAAATTCCCCTAAAAGAGCCATCAATATTAATTTTCAAAATCCTAGTAGGAGGTGGAGACCATCTACCTTCTCTCTGAATTTTCCTTTTGGGGCATCTTCTTCCAATGGAACAGGGATTCTTCAAACTGAGACCACTCAGACCCAAACCTTAAAACACCTTAGTCTCCTCAACATTCAAAGGAACACCAACATCACACTTATCTGAAATAGTCTCCTAAAGCATACTAAGAATACGTTGCCAAACTCAAGGGCAACCACCAACTTTTTATCTTGGAAAATCCTACAATTCCGCTCTAGCCAAATCTAGAAAAGAATGCACGAAGGCCCCATAGACCACACCGTCTGGAGAGGGAATGCTATAGTAGAGGGTCTCCCAAAAGACCTCCAAAACGCAAAAAGGGATAGAGCATGCACACTTGGGTGCCTCCAAACCGCCCATCACAAATGCCAAATAGCTCTAGAGAAGGAGCATTGGAAGAAAATATGTGAAGAATATAAACATATAGATGGCCCTTGAAAACCCTCTTCAGAAGATTGTACCAAGTAAGACATTTGTCCTGAGCTACTAACCAAAGGAAGAAGTTGCATTTGGGCCACACAAACTTGTTTCATGCACATTTCCACCAATGGATTTCATCCCCCCACACTTCCTTCTATCCAATTATCAGTACCCTGCTGCCACTAAATAAACCCCTTTAGGATTTGGGGCCCAGGACAAGACATCCCTTTACTATAAAGAGCAGCAAATTCTCTTTGCTTAAATATTACCTAGCTCAACATGATCCACATTTGAACCCCTAGGAGGCCAAAGGTGTTACCCTTTCCATCCGAGCACCTCATCACTAACTTTCATCCATCCAACTTCCATAAAAAGAGAGCCCAAATTCTATAGATGAGGATGAGAAGTGAATAATGAGGGGTATCCATCCCAAGAATCAAGCCAAAAAGGAGCATCATCATTAGGCCTTGAGGATTTTAGCCCAACTTTGATCTTGATTGATACACCAATGCTAGTAAAGCTTGGCTTCCAAAATTTGACTAGTAATGACTGTCTGCTAAAGACCCAAGCCCCCTTGTTGGATAGGCCTACAAATAGAGTCCCACTTAACCAGACTCCACTTCTTAGAATCCAAACTGCTAGACCAAAGAAACTATCTAGAGAGTGCATCAAGCTCTCTAATGAATCTCGCAGGAGCAACTTGAACCATACACTTGTAGAGAGGAAGTGCCTGGACCACAACCTTTAGAAGCATAATCCTCCTAATAAAGGATAGCCACTAACAAGTCCAATGATTGACATAACCCCTAAACTTGTCCATAATATGCTACCAAGTCATTCTTGGCAGAAGGGGACACAAAGAGGGGAACCCATAAATACACAAATGAAAGATTACCAATATGAAATCTGAGAATGTGAGCAATCTGATATTGAATAAGTAGAAGAGTGTTGAAGAAAAAGATAAATGACTTCCCTTCATTAATCTTCTAACCCGAAGCAACAAGCAAATTTCCAGAGCTTGCTTGAAGTTGTTTGCTTCCCTGATTCTAGCCATACCCAAAAGGGAAATATCATCCACAAATTGTAGATGGGTTCGTGGAGCTAAGCCATCTCCCCAAGACCAACCCTAAATCAACCCTCGACTCAAATAGGCTTTAAGAATTCTTCCCAAACCCTCATCCATAATAATAAAAAGATAAGGAGACAAGGGGTCACCCTGTCTAAGGCCTTTAGAAGCACCAAACAAAGAAGAGGGCACACCATTAATCAACACTGAATATGACACTAACATGACATAACTCATCACCCAATTAATCCAATCCTTAACAAACCCAAACACACATAGAATCTTGCAAAGAAAGGACCATCTGACCCAATCATAAGCCTTAGCCATATCTAGTTTGACAAACATAGCCTTTTATTTAGAAACCTCCATGGAGTGGATAACCTCAACTACAATCACAACTCCATCTTGAATATGTCTACCAACCACAAAACCCCCCTACTCCTCTGTGATAAGATTATTTATCCAAGGCTTTAATCTCTCAGCAATCAACTTTGTAATGATCTTATAAACAACATTACATAGAGTGATTGGCTGAAAAAGATCAAAAGAGTTAGCACCCTCACATTTGGGAATAAGAGCTAGAAAAAATGAGTTAAGAGCTTCAACATTTATTTAATATTATGAGATTCTTGCACCACCTCCAAAAGATCCATTTGATAATATCCTAATACTCCTAAAAAAACTCAATAGGAAATCCATCCAAGCTCAGAGCCTTTCATTTTTTCATGCTAAAAATAACCTCCTCTAACTCATTAAGAGAAATGGTCGAGAAAGTTCAACATTTTCATCATAGGAGACAACATAAGAGTTACACACGAAAACTTGATCCACTTTTTCTAAATCATCCTCAACATCCTCTAAGAATAAAGTAGAGAAGTACCAAATGGCCTCCTTGGAAATATCATGAAAAGAAGATAGTTAAGCACCCTAAGAGGACATAATAGAGGAAATTAAATTCCCATGTCCCCTGGCCTTGACGAAGTTGAAAAAGAAAGCAGTATTCCTATCTCCCTCCTTCAGCCAATCAATTCTTGATTTTTGCTTCGAAAACAACTCCTCTTGTAAGTCCCATTCAAACAACTTCTCCAAAGCTTTCACTTCAGCCTTAAGGGACTCTTGAGTGATACCTTGGTCTCTATTCTGCCTAGAAATGATATCAAATTGGTTTTGAGCTACTGATTTTTCCTTAAAGACATTCCCAAATCATTCCCTATTCCACTTCTTTAGCTGAAATTTCCCAAAATGGAGCCTTTTAACAAAAGTGTACATGGTTGTCCCATGCGAAGGTAGATCATCAAAACACCAAACCTTGACAAGGTCCTATAGAGAAGGGTCTCACAACCACATTAACTAAAGTTTAAAGGAGGGGTTCTTGACATTTTCTCAACCCTATGAATTTTTTTTTATGGGCCAGTGATCCAAGCCATGCCAATCAAGGATTTCAAAATTAGAAAACCACTAGTTGCCTAACCAAAAACTAGAAACCAAAAACTAGAAACCAAAAACCTATGTAACCTTTTATAAATAGATTCCTCACCACATCTCCTATTTCTCCAAGTAAACAAACCATTGAGAGGATTTATACCAATCAAATTCAGCTGGGTTATATTAAAGTTAAATAGAGATGAAGAGGGATCCTATTGATCCAATCTACCTCCCTTCTCCTCAAGATTGAGAATAGAATTAAAATCCATAGCTATAACCCAAGGAAGCAATGGAACTAAATATCTCACATACCTTAAATGATCCCACAAATGAGCCTTACCAAGTAGATCAGTAGGAGAATAAACATTAGAAAACAACAGGATTTCTTCAGATTCAAAGCTTGAAGCAACCATGGATAAAGAAGATCTACTTGCAATTCACCACAAGGGGGAGATCTTATGCATGTCCCAGAAGCAAACAATCCCACCTGCACTACCCTGAGCACCAATGCATTAACATTGACCATGCCACCAAAGCTTGGATGAAATATTGTCTATACCCTCTATAGACAACTTAGATTCCTGGATAAAAAAAATATTAGGGGAATGAGCCTTAACCATTTCCCGAATAGCCTTTTATTGAGGGATGTTATTCAAACCCCTTACATTCCAAGAGAGAACAATCATTTATGGGGTTTAAAAAAGTGAGATTCAAGAGGTTTAACAGATTATGACTCCACCAAATTCTCACCCATAACCTTGATCTTGTCTTGATCTTTTTTCCTCCTAGCCTTGGAAGGCTTCTTTGAGTTCACCTCTGGTGAAGACCCAAAGAAGAAGAAACCTGGAGGCCCTTACTCGAATCCTAAATTGTACCCAAATATTGTGATTCCATACAATCATTAGGGGGGATAGACTTCCCCCTCTAACCCTACTGGAATGACTGATAAAATAGAATATTTTGAGGCATGACCAAGAGGAACCATAGCACTTGGATCCATGTTGATATTGCCACTCCCATCCTTATGAGAGACCAACTACTCCACCTCACAGACATCATCAATAGAAACAACCTTATTTGAGCTCATCACTTGCTACTCCAAGTCTTCTAGGGACTCAAAATGGTTGAAACTTGCATCATCTTGTCTATCCTTAAGGGTTCTTTTTTTTCCTCTTCCCTTATTGCAATATTTTACTAAGACAAAACCCTCCTTATTCGTTTCCCCTTCAGACATAGGGGATTTTCCTTTCTCCTTTGAAGGGTCTGAGTGAGGAGGCACCCTAGCAAAAACCACACTAGAAAGAGCACCAAAGGCCTTGAGTTTAGGACACTTTAGCTACAAGTGACCATATTCATGGAAGATTCTTCATCGAAAAGGCAGAGTTTCATAGTCTAACTGTTGAATCCTTGATGTGGACCCATTTAAGTTCCAACGAATTAGGTGGTGGATTTTTTAGATCAATCTCCACACAAATATGATCCAAAGAAAGAGCCCTCTATTTTAATTTCTGTTGTGATGGCCCCATCGACTTACCAAGAAAAAGTACAATACTATGCAAAATATCATTCCTCTAGTATTCAATTGGAAGCCAAGGAAGTCTTACCCAAACCTGAACCCACGACGAAAGCTCTTCAGCTAGATTAAATCTAGTGTACCAAGGTTTCAAGAACATCCCCACTTGATTGTAAAAGTAGGGCCCTCCTTCAAAATCCTTATTACGATCAACAATACATGAGAAAACTACCATGAAATACATGTTTTTCAGATGCAAAACCTCCATGTCTCCCTTCGGGTTCTAGGTATGCCAAGCCCAATACTCTAGAAACAAGAGAGAAATCCCGATTCCCATGAGCTTGCAAATTAGAGCATGATTTCTCCAGTAAGCAACATCCTCAACAATAGATTCTGGTTGGATAACCAAAACCAGGTGAGTCTCACTCCCGGCTAGGCAAAAATTCACTTTCGAAATTCAAGACAATCCACCATGCGATGAACCCACACCATTTGAAGCAATATGCTTGAGATTGGCATCCATAGCTTGTTAGTTGGGGAGAAATCAACCCCCATAATAGCATCTGAAAAAGAAATAGGTAGATCCTACACAAAAAGCCTCTGATTCCATAAAAAACTAAGACTCGAGCACCTTACACAAAACCCAAAGCTTGACCCAAAGTAGAGAACCACTCAAAACAAGAAGAAAAGCCCCAAACATTGAAAAAACTCCACCCCAACACACAAAACACACAACACTTAGCACAAAATCCCCGCCCAAGAGCATGCACCAATGACACCTTACATGCGGGTCACGGCCAGTAGGGTCGCGGATTTGCACAAAACCATTTGTGCGCCCTTAAATTTCATTCCACCCCCCCTCCAAAATAGTCAACATTGTCAAATAGTATAAGATTTAATTTAATTGTGTAAAATCAAATCCCTAGGAAGATTATCTTTATATGGTAAATTTATGGATGTGCTTTAATTTAAGTTTTATTTTATTATTTTAATAGTGTGAATCCAAATCTCTATAAATAGCTAATTGATTTTTGTGAGATTTTTCTAATAAAAAATAACAATTACATACATTAAAAAAATCATTCTTAAAAAAATGTAAAAATAAGTAACATTTATTTATTTTAGAAAGATTTAATGAAATGACTTTATAAAGCAAAAAATAAAAAATCATTTTAAAAAATGTTAAAAAAATAGTTTATCTTGCTTTCCCTATAAATTCACTCATAACACCCCAAACTTCTTAGCCAATTATGTTCAAGAAAAATATTTTTAACAATTTTTGAAGTTAAGTATTTAACATGTTTACTTTAAAAAAATTAAATTATATTTGAAGAGCATAAAATTCTAGTTTTTAATTGGTTCAAAACCATCTTATTAATAACTAATTAACAAAATGAGTTGAAAAACTGATTGCAAAGGAGGTACTAATAAGAGATGAAGTAGAGAATATTATAATATAATATAAAATATGAGATACATCATTATGAGGTGTTTATTTAAATTTTAATTAAAAAACAAAAAATCATAATTTAATAAGAGATAAATTCAATTTTAATTAATATTATTATAACTTTATAAAATATTATATTAAAATTATTAAACATAGTATATTGGCACTTGCACGAAAGTAGGTCTATAATTGAATTTATATGTACTAATAAAAAATTATACAACATTCTAAGTGTAATAATTATTTATTTATTCATTATAAATGAGTTTCAAGATGAGTGACATCATTAGAGAAAATTTTGATGTCACACACAATGGGGTAAAAACCTATGGCACAATTTTATAAAAAAATGTCCAACACAAATAAAAAATTCAACTTTAACCGCATAAAAGTAATTTTTATGTTTTAAATTTTGAAATGATGTAAAATAATGAAATGAACTCTTGATGAAGTTTATGCTTGTAATTTTTCTATTTTCTAAAAAACTGTTTTGATATTTTTTATAAATTTAATAGCAATTTTTTTATATGTAAACATATTTGTTTTTTTTAAATAAAAGGCACATGGCCTATATATATATTATATAAAAGTTTTTACATTAGTTCATTTTTTATAAGGAAAAAATGACAATATTACCACCCAATCTACCTTTTTGATGATTACAGTTTAATCACAATGCAGATATGAAAGTTTACAAAATAAAATTCAGTGGTAACATGCCAAGATCGGGTAGGACCAAGTAAGTGCAAACCTTGTAGATAGCTCCTGAGTGAACAACTTCACTGCTTCCACAAAACCTAGATTGCATACATAATACCAAAATTTATTATTTATTGGCATCCAAACATGCTACTCCTCCATACGCTTCACCTAAAACGAATTCTCATCTTGAGCTTCAGTCTCCTCTTGAAAATGCCTACCACGAGCAAATAAGTCATATCCTGCTACTAGGTCCCTCTCTGTTTGTACCCCACGAGCAATACACAAAAAAGGATTTACATAGTGTCACCATGGCAGATATTCATGCTTTCCTAGATTAGAGAAACCCCATACACTTTCAATCCCATCGACAACAAAAAGGACCACCCATAACCCAAACATCGAGACACTACATATTTCATTACACACCAACCCAAATCATACCACCAACACCAAGGAGCACAACATGATAAACCATCCATATGAAATTGACAAGTTCACACCAAAGGAGAGGCCATACATTAATGCTGGAAACAAAAAAAATTGTACCATAAAGGAACCCCTCAATGCCATCAGTCGAGCAATGAAGCCACAACTTGTAGATGTCCACAGAAAATGCCCCTCTAGTCAACCCCATTAGTCGATTCCAGATACAAGAGATGTTTAAGGAAAATCACCCACATGAAGCATGCACCCTATGTTCTTTTAATGCATTCTCTTTGATATCAAGAAGAAAGGGATGTCGCTTCACATGGATTTTCGGAATGCAAACATTGTTCATGTCTCATGGTCGAGGCAAACTAACAACTAGCTCAACAATGATCAACACCTCCTCCACACCATGAAGAATATCAACCATAACCATTTTGCAAGCAATTAGAATAATCATTTCCTTAGGGAGGTCCAAATACATGAGTGATTCCATGAAGCGAGACAAAATATTTGTGTTCATGTGATAACATTTTGTAGATATTGGAAACTCTTGCCCCAGTATCAATTTATAAGCTTCGATTGCCAAAGAATCCCACTCGATGAAGACAGACCACAATTAGTTGTATGTAATCCTTCCCAAGAACACCCAAAGCTTCCTTGCAATAGTGAGCCTAACCGAAGTCTCCATCTTCTCTCAAACACAATTGATATACCAAATGTATCACATAGTGTGGCTTATAATACCCATAAAACATGTGAGTGTAAATGCAAGCATTTCATTCTACAAATGCAATCATCTCAAGGACACCTATAGTGCCATCATGAACACACGAAGGAAAAATATTAGACAACATAAATTCCACCCTTTCCTCGTATCGTGCCAACCAGGGAGATGTCTTGAGTGCAACTCAATGACACGAGGAAGCCCTGCCACCCCCACCATGTTGTGGTGGAAAGGGACCATCAATGCTCAACTAGCAACCTACTGTATATCAAATTTGTTATTCATCATGACACCATATGCCCCTTCATTAGCCATCTTATCCACCTTCAAATTTTCCTCCTTGTAAATGTGCTTCACTATGTAACCTTCAAAAGAGTCGATCAACTAACTAACCTCCACCAAAGGTTGCAATTTCCAATTAGACATTTGGCCCGTTTTCACCGCCTGCACAACAACCATAAAATCTTCTTCAATTTCAATGCATTTCAACCTTGGATCCCTACACATTTGTAGCCCACTAATGAGGGCTCTGAGCTCAACAACAAGATTAGTGCCCTCCGGAAGTGGGAGAGATCGCACATCGACCATTCTGCCCTGCCAGTCTCTAAGGATGCATCCATCCCCAAAGCTATGTGAGTTGCCTTAAGAGGAACCATCAAAATTCATCTTATACCATCCCACCTTCAAGGAGACCAAGCAACTCCCACCCTTTTGTTTTCATTCTCCCTGTGTGGATGTACCCCAAGTTTGGGGATTTTCAACCCAAACCAAGCCTTCTTAATTTTCCCATTCCAATCCGAGAAGGACCACTTGCCTTGATCCCTAAGAGCAACCATGTTTTTTGCCACCTCGACGATTGTGGCCTCCACTCTATTAAGGAATGTAAGGAAATCTCTTTCTATGTCTAAGAATACTCTCTTATTGCACTCTTTCCATAATTCCTAGGTCACTAATGATGGGAAAATTTAATTGCAAATTTTGAATTATTGAAAATTTTAAGAAGAAAGCGATGTTGAGTCAATGTCACAAAAAAAAAGAGAAAACAATTTTATTTTTCCCTATTTTTTTTAATAGACAACTTCAATATTTAGTGCATGGAAAAAAAGATCGATGTATACTTTCCTTGTAATAACAAATTTTAAAGTCAAACTTACCAAAATTTGGTAGTTTTCATTTGATATCAACATTTTTCTTTTTTCTTTTTAATCATTTAAAAAAAAAGTTATACCCTTTTTGAGAGAATTCTCTCATCTAGTACATCGTATATTTAAAAAATATATATTTTAGTATTTTAAATTTTTTTAATCAACCTCATTTTTAATTATAACAACCTATTTGCATTATTTTAAAAAATGTTAAAACTAATATATATATAAATATATATTCTTGACTCCAAACTATACAAAACAGTATTTTTAATTTTTTAAAAACATTCTAACTGAAGAAATATCACTTTGAAGTGGAAAGTTTCAAAAAATTCTGAAAAAAGATGAGCTAGCTACCAACAAGGATGCCGCATAGATGGTTTTGATCAAAATATTTTTGGTTGAAAGGCTTCCATTCAAAAATGCTTCGACCAAAACTTTATATGTAAATTCAGGTGCATTTATAAAGGGAAATTTTTTATTGTATAGTTTCGAGTGAAAGTGTTTCACCCAAAACTGTATGTGCCATGTATAGGCCACATAGTTTCAGGCAAAATTGTTTCACTTAGAACTATTTAGTTGGTCAGAAGAGCGGCATTAGTTTGTGCTTTTACCCATTGACATTTTCAATATTGATTTTAATAATACTAGATATCATAAGATTTTGGTTAATTATTGCCAATATCAACATATTAATTGCAATGTTTATCTTGAATATCTTTTTGATTTTTTATTCTAAAAACTTAAAACAGTTAATAGTAAGTGCTAAATAATTCTTTTATATTGAAACAAAGCTAATAATATAATAAAGAAGGTTACCAATAGGTTGCCAAGAGGGAGATAAAATATTACAAAAGTCCAACAAACCAAAACAACTAGACAAAACACCAAAGATAACATAATCTAAACACAAACATAAGTTGTATAAGTTTAGATCATATTATAACATCACTGAGTAGTTGAAGGAATTGAAAATTTCAAATCCTAAACTTTAACATATGATGTAGTTGTTTGGAACATATTACATCATCTTTGTGCAACTGTAGGATATTTCATTTAATTTTGTCCAATTGCTTGCTAATTTCATGTTTTCTTTAGGGACTCCCTGCAATTGATAACATAGGAAAATAGTTTGAAAATGATATCAAAGTAAAACCTTAGCATTTATGTTTCCACATGAACATTATGGTTTAAAAAATAGCCATGCATATACTTTTCCATATATTAAACAAAATAATTTGCCTCATAAAATAGCCAATGTTAATTTGTAGACCTAAGCCCAAAATGGTTTCTTTCCAACCTAAAAAATGATAAAATATAGATTCAACAGATAAACAAAGACAACCTTATGTTTCCTTTTAATCAAAGAGCATTTTCAAAAGATATGTTTCAAATTTTCAATGTGTTTATAAAAAGGACTTTTAACTAAATGGATTCTCATATATCCCAACTTGTCACCAATGGGCGGCTTGCAATGTAAGATTTTCCAAGCCAAAATTTGAACGTTAGCTTCAGTTTTAGCATGCCAGACTTAAGCACTCAGTTTGCTCCAAGTTTTTCTTGAAACCTATAGATCCACTTCTAATTCAATCTAGGATTTAAGGTCAAGTGTGGAAGCATATTCAAGTAGACCTTTTTAAGAGGAAAATACATGAATTGACACTTGGACAACCACCACCAATCCTTAAAAGGATTAGATTGTAGGGGAATACATCTCTTCATAACTAGATCAAAGGGAACCAATGACTTAACAAAAATAATGAACTCTTTATATTTTAAAGTTATTCTTAAGATATTGCTAATTAACCCAATCTTGAGATTTAAAGTCCCACAAGTCCCCAAATTATTGAACTCCTTTTCTAAATAAACAGTATGCTTTCCTTGGAAAAACAACAAGGGGTTGACCATGATATTGTACCATTTTATTCCACCATATAGATGAGGATGCAAAGTTGAACCCGTGTTGTAGAGATATTTTCCAATATAAGAATTTGTAGACCTTTTGTCATGCCTTCCACAATGAAAGTAAAGGAAAGGAAGCTTTAAGATGGAACAAAGGAGCCAAATAAATTTTATCTTCCCAATTGACTGATTGACATTTCCTTTTAACAATAGCTTATAAAATTTGAAAATGAACCAAGGATTTCCATGGTTCATCTCCATTAATTTTTCTAACAATCCATTTCACCCCCAGGCAAGCCTCTTGTGTCTTAGGGTCCAAAAAATCCAATCTAGCTTTAGCTTTGGGTTGGATGAAATGCAACCAAGAAGTGGATTTAAAGCCTACCTTACCACTCCAATTAGCCCATTAAAAATTGTGAACAATTTTGTTAAGGTCTTCATATCCTTTTTTTGACAACATCCAACAAGAGGAATTATACACATGAGATGCCAAGAAAATACAGTTCACCACTTGAATTTTGCTAGCTAAAGACAAAAAATAATTTCCCCAAGTACACAATTTATTTTTTAACTTATTTAAATACTAGTTCCACATCTCATAAAGGGAAACACCTAACCCAAAGGGGATGCCAAGAACCCAAGTAATCTGCCCATGTTTGATTTGTTTCCAGTCTTTAGGAATCCACCTAGGAGGAGTATCTAATTGCACCATCGAGAATTCAATTTTATGATGGGCCAACTTTGATCTTGATAATACACAATAAATATTATGTTCATTTTATTGTATTTTTATAGTATATATCCCATAGTATTAGCAACAAGAACATATAGGAAAGGAGACAATGGGAAAACTTGTCTAATTGAATGTTGTAAGGGAGAGATATCATACGAATCTATTGATTATGAACTAAGAATTGGTATATTTAAACAAGATTTGAACATTTATACATAGTTTAGGGCCAAAACCCAACCATTGTAACATCTCAAGTATAAAACTCCAACGCATTCTATCATACGCTTTATCAAAATACAACTTGACCAAAAGGGATTTTTGGCTCGATTGTTGTACCCATTCTAATGTTTCCCAAGCATGGATAAGGTTATCCAAGATGAACCTTTTTTCCCAAAAACCCAATTTCTTTTGGCCTGATAATTCCTTTCACAATTGGTGTAATTATGATGCAAAACAATAACCAAGAATCCTATTGAATTGTTGGTTATTACATCCCCTTCACACAGAAAACAAAGCTTGGAAATGACAAAACTAACTATTTGAAAACTCAAATACAATTCTCCAGCATAGATAACAATAATAATTTCACAACAATATGTTGATTTTATTCAATAGAATCTCCAAGAGCTGAAAACAACAAGCTATGAGCAAAACAAAGCACAAAAAATCAACTACAAACATGTTTATTTCCTTTGAAATCAAATTTTCTACAACAATACATCTCTAAACAATTACAAAAACAATGAAAATCATATCAAACTTCTCCAAATCCACTCTTGTGTGTCCCCCTTGATCTCACAGGTAAATACTCCTAACAATTTCTTTGATTTTCCTTAATTTTTACCTCTTGGCACTCTCCTCGAAACATGGCATTGGATTTTTCCACCTCCAGGTAGCATTAACACTTCCTCTTTCCTTCCTAGGCATTGGAAAATATTCTCTACAAAGTCTCTTGGCAAAATCAACTCTTTTTTTCCAAATTATTCCTCCACACAATCCCACTCCGCCACTCCTCCCAGGTGCCTGCCACCACATTCATCATTCAATGCTGATTTTTAAAAATGAAACATGGAATTACATATCATAGGAATAGCTCTCTCATGCCCAGGCATGGGATTTTTTAACTCCCAAGCTTTCATTGTTGAATGCACAAGACATCTGAGAGGGGGGGGTGAATCAGTTGTACATTAAAACATAAAAAAACTCATTAACATTCAGATCTGCACTAATCCTTAAACCCTTAACAACCATTAAACCCTTATCATGCATTAGCATAACATAAACATGAGAAACAGTAATGCAAACTAATCCAAACACATGAGAACTCCAAATTTATGTGGAAAACCGAAGAAGGGAAAAACCATAGTGAGGAATAGCTCACAATATAAATTAAATGCAACACTAAATATAATAGGCTCACTTCCAAAAAGAAAGAAGGGCTCATTTCCAGAATAGAAAGAAAAAGATAGAAGATTGTTAGAATGAGAAATCCATCTCAGAGCAATAGAAGAGTTCCACCACTACTTCACTAGAACATTCATACTCTCTATAGAATGTAGACACCTTCTACTTACTACTTCCAATAGTCTTAGTCATTAAAGCTCACACTACACTTCACACTTTCTTACTTCACATCATAATTCTCATCACACACACTTCACATCATAATTCGCATCACACACACTTCACATCACAATCCTTCATCAACTCAACACACACACACACACACACATATACCATCCTCAACCTTGAAAATAGTCTACAAAGTCGTATATGAACCTCAAACATGCAAATTAAAATTAGGTCAACACAAAAACATTCCCATAGTGGAGTGGAATGAAGGTAGACCACATCACACCTTACTTCAGGCCTAAATCCATATATACATGCCATGCCATGCCATGCTCCCACAAACACCAAAGCATGTCCGCAATTAGTGTAAACACCCAAGGTAGGTCAAGTTTGTGTTAACACCATTAAACAATTAAGTACATGCTTCTTCAAATCCAAAGATGACTCATGGACCACATACAATACTTAAACACAATTTGGAATATTCCATTAACACCCTGAAATCCAACAAATCCTTCACAACATCATACACCTAAAGAACATACTCATTCTATACAACCAATTAACTTTCCACATAATGTAAATGATGAATCCAACCTTGTGGAGCACCAAAACTCAAATAACTCGGACTAAAGATAGATATGAGCAATATAAGCATACTTCCAAATTTGCAAGACCAAAAACCACCACGTGGAGAAATGTGGAGCAAAACTATTTCTCCCAGACAATATTGCATTACAGTTCACACACTAGTGAACACAACTTCTCCTGAATGATTCAGAACCTAAAACTCTAGATATAACACCTTTGAACACCTCTGATCAATATATCTAAACCACACAAGAAAATATTCAACCATGAAGAAATGTGAAGAAAAACATTGAACACTACTCTGCCATAGTGAACACTCTTTACCACACTGTTTCCTCTTTTATTCAAATTTTCTCAAAATTACTTGGAAACCAAGCACCAAAAACATCATCTCAACATCTGCAACACCTTATCAACCACACAAGAGATTTAACATCCACAATCATATTCTCATCAAATAAACACTGGAGGTTGACATCCATGATACTACTAATGACAACATAATGCAACAAATCAAAGCATCTCCATAGGTTAACATCAATGCCACAACAAAGATTCGTTGACATCAATGACAACACATACTTCCAATAATCTCCCCCTTTATCATTGATGGCAACACATGATATGAAAAATAATCAACAACAACAACTGCTCTGATCACCAACTCATGTGCTGCACATTAGTGCACACTGCTCTCCCTTACACCATTATCAACTCTTTCCAACATTTTCTCTTTCTCCCCCTTTCTTCATAAGGTTTTTCAGTTAACTCTCTCTCCCTTTGACATCAATGGAAAGGGGGAACATATATCTTATTTTCTTTGCTTCTCCTTTGACATCAATCAAACTTGTATCTACTCTGCAACTACCTTTTCTTTTACTACACTCTATTTTCTTCACACCTTCTCTACACACAACATATTGTACCAACCAGTAACTACTACACATATCCTTTGACATGGCTAAAAAAGGAAAATACATGTATGCCACACCATGACAACACTTACTCCCCTTGGCTACAACAACCAAAAATGCCACTACCTACTCCCCTTGAGAGGTAGCCACCAACATTAATTTAGAACAAGGAATGAATCTTGAAATCCACTGGACTAATGCATAACCTTATGCATCTAATTGAAATAAGGAGGGACAATAACCCCTAACTTCTCCCAAGATACTCAAAATTATCCTTAGGAAGAGCCTTAGTGAAGATATCTGCAACTTGATCCTTTGTAGGCACATATTCCTTCACCTCATTCTCTGCAACCATATCCCTTAGAAAGTAATACTAGATTGAGATATGCTTTGTCCTTGAATGTATTACCAGATTATTTGAAATATTGATAGTACTTGTATTGTCACATAAGATAAGAATTGGTTCATCATATGACACTCTGATATTCATCAAGGTTTGCTTCATCCACAACACCTATGTGCAACATGATGCTGCAACAATGTATTTATTACACCCCATTGTGTTATTACCTATTTACTATTACTTTGTTGAGTTAAAATTATTTAATACTTGATTGTGTTTTGTGTATATATATATTTGATGGAAAATATGATGAATGAATGTGCAATTCAATATGAATGATTTCAATGCTTTGATAATGCAATGATATATGATGCATATAAATGTAATGTTATCAGCTAACTATTGTTGTGATGCACTAAGCTAGATGCAGGAATAAAATCAAGCCTTCAGAAGAGAGGGGGAGTATCACTCAGGAGAATAACTTGGTTTGGTAACCCTTAATGTTCCTATTGAGCTATCACACACTCACATCCTAGTTTGTTCAAGTTGAGTCAAGTTAGCTTGGGAAATGGTAAGCAACCTTTAGTCATGGTTTGGGAATGTTTTGTATTGGTTTATGGTTTTAGTCTTTGAGTGTTTGTGGTTGGGAATATGTGATTATGTCTTTGTGTTAAGTGTAAGTTCTTTGTGTGTTCATATTTATGTATTAATCGATGATTATATACATAGAATGTATATATGTATATATGTACATGTTTGCGATAACTCATACATGTGAGTATAAATGTACATGTATATACATAGGTAGACGTATCTACGCATACTCATGTATGGATAATTAAAATAACGATATATGTATATAGTATATACATATATTAATATATATGTATGTGAATATGTTAAATACATACATATTAATATATGTATATATATAATTGTTAGTATATATATTTATGTGATTGGTAAATAATGATTTAATAAACATGTATATATATATATATATTATATATTGATATGTATTTAAAAGTATATTGAAATGTTTTAAAGTAAACTTGGGTGCATATATAGCATGGACTATATTATAGAGCTTGGCTTAAATAAAAGCCAACATTATGTTAGCATTATGTAGCGCATAAAATATGCACATGTGAATGAATAAAGGCAACACACATATTGCTAAGTGAATACAAACAAAAGATGTATGTAAAGCGCATAAGACAGTGCTATAGTGAATAATGAAATATGATAAAAGCTGCTGAAAATAATAACCATGCACAACATGATGATGTGGAAAGTATGCAATGCCTTATAAGGTAGAATAAACCAAATGGAAGTCAAACGTTGGAATGACCAACACACAACTATATATTGGTATGTAGACTTTGTCAAAGCCAAAGTTGGTTGAAGCTTAAGAAGGTAGTCGACTTGAATAACAATTAGGAAACTTGTAGATATGCATTGTTAAGTTTTGACTCAGTAAAAGAGTCATTTTTGTCACTTGAAAAGGGCAACTCATCCATTTCAAGAAGCTAGAAATGAGAGGACTATTTATGTATTACAAATTATGAGTTTAAAGCAACCACATTTCATTCTAAATGGTTGAGTTGATGTATTTAGAGGAGGAATTAGTCTTACTATTGAGTGGTGGTAGCAAGAAGAGAAAAGGTGGCAAATTTAGTAGCTTGTTTGTAGCATTGAGTTGCTTAGATTTAAGTATAAATAGAGGAAGCTTCTCTACCTTTTGTTACACTCATTCATTCTGATTTCTTCATTCGTAATTATGCTGTAGTTTTCTATGTAAGTGTGTTTTTGAGAGATTAGTGAGAAAGAGAGTTTGTTTTTTGAATTTTCATTTGTTGAGAGTTTTGTGAGAGGATAGAATTGAAGATAGTTTGAGCTTAGAAAGAGCAACAAGCATGATTTTGGAAGTTGAGCTAGGGAAGCAATATTTTCATTTGGATCTATAATTCTAGGCATGCTAATTTTTATTACTATTATTTTATGTTGAAATGTTATTTGTCTATAAATTCCATTGTTTGTGGAAAGGATGATTTAAATGCATGTTAAGCATGCTTGTATGAACTTAGTTTATTTATTATTTTTAATAAGCTTGCATGATCCTTGGTAGAGTCTTGTTTTGGTGAAACCCTTTTGTTTGGCATATATATACTCTATATTGGAATTTGTGTGGTTATGTTATTATTGGAACTATACTCAGTTTTTCAAGACTATGTGTATGTTGCATGAATTGTGAAGTATGAGTTGTGTTATTGGCTTGAAGTACTTGAATGGAAATATTTGTTTGAACATGGGTGGTTAACTTGGTTGTTCTTGGGGTTAGGTTATCCATGGGAAAGGGAGTAACCTAGTTGGTCATCTAGTATGTGTGCATGTATGGTTATCTTTGTTATTTCTGAGGTTAGAATAATCCATGGGAAAGGGAGTGACCTAGTTAGTCAATTTGTTATGTCATCATCTTTTATATTGAATGTATGTTATGATTGAAAAGAGTATGAATGGTCAAATTAAAAATCGAGTTGAGGGTGGGTGAACATACGAAATACACTCAAAGTACTGGGTGTTGAATTCTTTGGCCATAGTAGTGTAAGTAGCCACTATTTGCATTGTTAGTTCATTGTGATCCAAGTTCACATATGAGGTAGGAAACATCATACATGGCATGGTAGCTCTAGATATGTAGGACATAATACTATGCTCAAGAAGGTTAGTATTATGAGGTTAGCAGACCGATCACTTCATCGAAGGGTAGGGCCATCTTACTAGTTAGGTAGATGTGCGGGGGACCGCATTAAGTTCGTGGTTGGCAGAAAAGTGCTTGAGTGATGCTCTCCCTCATACAGTTGGTGGCCAGGATTTGAGGATGTAAGCACCAATTTTGGGGACACTTAGAATGTATGCACCAGTAATGGGGACATCTAGGAGGTATGCACATCTGAATCATTATGTTTTATTTATATGTCTATATCATTAAGCTCATGGAAGCTATGTATATAATCATGTTTCTTTGTCTTTATTGAGAAATTATAAATGGAAAATGTTATCATGCAATTATGTAATATGGAATCATTACTTGGGAATTAGTAATGTTTCTTTGTAATACAATGGGGAAGTTTGAAATAGGATTGTTTCAAATTTGTATCTTGTTATTGAAATAGAAAATAATTTTTTAATTGCTTATTGTTGGTATCATAAAGTATTCACTTGAGGGTTAAACATAGTAAAAATTCAATGGGTAGAACATTGGGCATGTTACATGTGGTATCAAAGCTACAGGTTTAGCTCTGGGACCTATGTGCTCGCTATGCTTTCATCCAACATTATATGAGTCTAATGTTTAGAATTATTGTGCCAAGATGGTGAGTCTTGACTACAAGTAAGTAATTGGTAATGAGTGCTACCTAAAGGAAAAGAAAGAAAGGGAAGCCATTATTCAAACCATAGAGGGGAACAATGATGACAACACAATTTAGTTGAGTGACACTGAGACTTTTAGTCATGCCCTATCTTGCATCAGTCAAGAAAGAAAGATGATGCGTGAGGTTGCTAACTTTGTATCTCTTGTCTCTCCTTCCAAGTCGGATTCTTTACCACTTTCGAGGGATATGCCCTTGGAATGGAGTGTTAGTCTTGCCGTGATCTTTAGGGACACTCATGTTTTTCCAATGTTGGAAATTATTGTAATAGCCTCTAGTGGTGAATTAGAGGGATACGTCCCCCAAAACTATGTATCTGAGAATGAGTCTGAAGGGTATGTACCTTTCAACAATGTATGTGAACAAAAATATGAGGGGTATACCCCACTTAGCTATGTATCAGAGAGTGAATTCGAGGGATACTCTCCCTTAGAATATTTGAATAGTCATTCCATGTAAATACAAGGATATTGAAATCCTTTTGATCTTAATAAAAAAATAAGTTATGGAAAAACTTGTGTATGAGTTCTTCTTTTAAATTTCTTATGTATGAATGCTTGTTTTTGGAAATGTTTTAGAATGCAAAGTAAACCTTCTTAGGATCTAATTAAAAATGGAACCTTTAGGTGTAGTTTTTCTTGTGAAATATGGTTAGAACAAGAACCAACCTTGGGGGAATCCAAGAAGTAGGCCAAGGTGCAGAAAATTAAGAGGCTAAATTGGATCGTATTTTGGCCATGATGAATGAGACAAGAGAAATAATTGGAAACCTCGAGCAAGAGGTAAGAGGAATAGAAAGGCAGGAACAAGAAGTTCCTAATGGAGAATAAGGGGAAAATTCTCATGATCATACTCAGTCAAGTGAGCATGAGGATGAGGAATCACAGTCTAGATTGAAGGGAAGAAAAAAGAAACGACTTGCAAGTGAGCTATCTCAAGATATGAAAAAGATTACCCCTTTGAAGTTTGAAGGAAGCACTAGTGGGGATGCGACTAAGGCATGGATCATAGAAATGGAAAATTATTTTGAAATTAGGAATTAACTTGAGATAACCAAGGCCAATTGGGGAGATTTTTAGTTGGCTAGAGAAGCATCCAATTGGTGGATGAACAAAAAGATGGAGCTTGGGTTAAGTTCCTTAAGTATTACTTGGAATGAATTCATGGAATTTTTTTGAAAGCGGTGGCTACCTCAACTTTTCTATGATCAAAAGCTTTCTGAATTTCAAAACCTGAGTCAAGGAGATTCCTCGATAAATGAATATTTAGAGAAATTTACTCATCTCCTAAGGTACATGCCCATGTACCAAAAAGTTGATGTCGCATAAGGAAGTTCATCATGGGCCTCAATGCCCAAATTGGAGGAGAGGTAGATGTGCACGGTCCTACTACCATGGACTTAGTGTATGAGAAAGCCATTAAGTAAGAGAAAAGGCTTAAATCTATCTTGAACTACCATGAAAAGAATCAAAAGAAGTTTAATTGGTCACAAGCCAATCAAGCTTCGAAGAAGCCTAGTGATGGGAAGGATTTTCAAAGAAAAGGGGACAAGGGATTATGTAATAATCAGAATGCATCAAGAAGGGACCATAGGGGGAACACCAACAATGCTAGTAGGAATGAAGACAGTTTTGGAAGGCCTGCATCAAGGCATGGTTCGTTGAGAGGATGTTTCACATGTGGAGGGGATCACTTTGCAAATCAGTGTCCCAAAAAACCACTAGGGACACAACCACATGGGAACCCTCTACCTCCTCAATGAGCAATGTTTCAATAGAAGATCAATGTGATGTTAGACAATCAACAAGTGGAGTACCATATTACTTATGTGGAAATCTCAATTACTTTGTTTGGTACACCCATCTCAATTTAAATTGATATAGATGCTACAATTTTTTTGTTTCTCCTAGTATAGCTAGTAAAATTTCTAGAAAAGTTGGGGATGACCTTGCAGTGCAACGGTAATTTGCAAGCAGTAGTTTCACTGCTGTTAGGTGTTTGAATCCCACTAGTGGATGGTACGGTGAGCAATCATTGGATGAAGGATGTGTTGATGGGTGTTTTTGCACCTTCTCAACATAGTCAATGCACACAAGTGCACTACCTCTCTTGAAAGGAAACCTCCTACAAACAAGTTGCAGAAAATTACCCCAAGGTCTCTCAGGTGTCAGGTCATGACTTGCAAAAAAAACTCAGTGGATTGATGTGATTTTCTGGTAATCACAAGGGGCATGGACAATTTGCTAAGTTGGAAGGGAATTGGGTCTTCAAATGGAGTTTATGAGATTCTAAAAGTGGGGTGCAATTATTGTAAGTTCAAAAAAAAAGTCTAAAACTCCATGTTCAACATCAGATTTGGTTTACAATGATGTTGGAACTTTTCTTTAACTACTATTTCAAAGAAAATTCAAAAGGGAAAAGGGAGGTAAGAATTCTTAGAACTGCAACTAATGATGAACATTGACAATGGAGGATGCTACAATGAGCAACCTTCCTAAAAATGAGTTCCACTTAACCAAACAACATACAGTCTTATGAAACTAGTGCTATCTTCTAAGGTCTACATATTTTTTAGCTATTCATTCACCATAAAGCATGAATAAAAGATGAGTTTTAAATGCAACAATAAGTTAATATTCATACTAGCTTTGCACTGATGTTCATCATCAACAAAAAAAAAAAGCATGAACATGGAAGGCATCAACACAATAACATTCTTCATTACCAATGGACAACATAAACTAAACTACTAAAAGCAAATTGAAATACTTAGAACAATAAACTAAATTCTAACTTTGAGAAGATGAATCATGCAACATCTGAGAAACATAAGAATCCACCAAATTAATGTAATTCTATTGAAATTTATGTAGCATGTCTTTGCACAACAACTCAACTCTCTCTTTGAAATTGGAGGAGACCCCTATTTATAGTTTTCCAAAAGTGAAATGAATGGCCAAGATTTACTCTCATTGTGTGGCCAAGATTTATTTTACATTAGGGTTTCACCTACCACCAAAATATATCAATATAAAATACATTTCTGTCTCATTCATATTTTGTCCTCTAGTGGCTCTGACACTATAGGAATTTTGTCTTCTAGTGACTACCTTCTTTTTCCAGCTATATTGTCAGAAAATCATCATCAATCACTAGTTTTCCTTCACTTTTCTGAAGGGTGGCATACTCCAAAATTCTTCCAATTAGTATCTAAAGCTTGTCCCATTCCATGATGTTAGATTGAAGGACTTGGAAGGTCAGCCTCTTAAATCTTCCAGTGATTTGCTCCTAATGTTTGGTACATCTAGGCATGCCCTTGATTACCTGTTCAGACTAAGTGAACGCTCTTGTAGCAAAGTCCATGAAATCTGATGTTAGCACGTATGTGGCCCCTTGCTCCATCTTCTTATGGAAGAATGGACCGATCTTCTCTGGATCTAGCTCTAGGGTAGGCATGTCATAGTCTGTCATCAGTTTAAGGTAGTCCTCGTTGTCCATTATGTGCTCTATGACCCATTCGAGGTCAAGTTCAACCTCATGTAACACTCTTTCCAAGATGTCCCTCCTATGATCTAGGCCCATTTTCCATGTCTCCACCAACCAGTGGTCATCCTTGATGAGCGCCAATTCTTTCTCCCATGTCTTCTGAGGCATCTTGAGAATGGCCTTGAGCTTAGGATAGGTGATCCTATATAGCTTGGTGAATTGATGACATATCTTTTATGTGCCCTCCAATTTTTTCCACAAGTCTCAAAATTTATTGGTCATTCGAGTAGCGTGGCCTATGTACATATCACCATTGTATAACACTCATTGGAACCAGTCTGCAGTAGCCTTGGTCCAATTCTTCATCTTTTCCATCTTGGTGAGTTCTTCTTGGGAGAGAAGCGGGGGCGTGGAAGATGTTGTTGGGGTTTCCTCCTCCAAGGAAGTCCATTGTTGAATATACGTGGTGAGATCCACCACCTGTGCCTTTAGTTCCTCCTTAGAGGATTGGTCTTTGTTCATTTGCTGCATGATCGTTGCTACTAACCCCCCGAACTCGTCAATTTTCTGCTCCCTTGTTGCAGGACCCAAGTTGATGGTGGAAATGTTATAGCTAACCCCCTCACCTTTGTCTGTCACTAGGGTAGCAATCTTCACTGTTCTCAATCTAGAAGCTTCAACTATGATATGGGAGAAGACTCTAGGATTCTTTTCTTTCCTTGGCTTTGTTTGGGCTCTGGCTAGTATGGCTTCAAGTCTAGCCTTTGGATCAACGACCACTGGAGGGGATTTCTTATGTAGCTGTTTCTCCAACCAATCGGGCACCTGAGTTTCTCCTTTTGGTGATTCATGATCACCTTCCTCTCCTTGTTCATGCTGGGGTTGCTTCTCCTCATGGACCAGGGCTTCTCATTCAATTCTTTCCTCTTCATCAGAGTCCTCAATGTGTATATCCTTCTCTATGTCCAACTCAACAATAACTATGTTTTCTTTAGTGACGCTTTCTTTCTGAGGCACTCTTTCTTCTTCCTATTTGAGCTTTGCATGATCATCTGGCTCGGGGCTCTTCTTTGGTGCATCTTCTTCCTTTTCTTCTTCTTTCTCTTCTTCTTCTCTTTCAGGATGTACTTATTTTTGAATAGGGCCCTTGTCTTGGCCTATTAGTGGAGGCTCTTTGAGTATCTCCATGTTGACATTGGTATCTTATTTCTCTTTAGAAGGTTGCTTCTCAAATTCAGCCTCTTCTCCTATATCCTTGAGTTGTTGGGACAACTCCTCTTCTAGTTCTTGATCAAAAGTCTCTATTCTGTATTTGGCATTGAGAGCCTTAGTGTCCTGCTCTGAAGAGTGGGACTTCTCCTCATCTGATGCCACCTTGTCTATGTTTATGCTCACCCTACCCTCTGAATGTTCAAAGTGATCATCCTTAAAAGGATCTTTGGGCTCCTCAAGTATACCTTTGGTAGCCTCCCTTTAGCGTTTTTCCATTTCTTTAGATATTTGCATAGTGGCCTCCATTTTTGGTGGCTTTGTAGGTGGAAGAGGAACAGGTAGGCCAACGACAATTTGGGCCATTAAGGCTTGCACCGTGGGATTCATAATTACCCCAGAGATTTCAGTGGGTATTCCTTTCATATATTTTGCGAAGACATTTGACAAAGTGAGTGGTGGCATAGTGGCAGTAGCAACTACAGGTATTGGCATAGATATAGTTGGTAGTGGAGGAGGTAGTGAGGTAGATGACAGCGGGGATGTTGCGGCTGAGGAGGAATCCAATATCAAGATTGGGGCCGTTGGCGATGTGGAAGCTAGGTGGACTGAAATGTCCACAGTAGGCAGAGATGAAATAGGCAATGCATGAGATGCAGGGGGTGGAGGAGTGGCAATGCCAACAGTAGTGGCGGGAGCAAAGGTGGTAGGTGGTGACTGTGGTTGCTCAACCTCTTCTTCTCCTTCATGTTGGGGATCCTCCTCAATGGTTGGCATTTCATTGAATCCTCCTATTTTCTTCGCCTTCTTTAAGGATTCTCCCTCTGTAGCCTTTCATGTATATACCTTGTGCTTAGGATGGGGCTCGGATACACCTTTCCTTTTCCTTAATCTCTTTGTCAGAGGGGATTTAGGTTCCTCTTCTGCTGGGGTAGCAGTTGCTCTGCTATTAGTTTCACTTTCGAGCTCATCTTCGAGCTCACCATATGTCAATACAACACCTTGTAGCTTAATTTTGGCAATTTGAGCATCTACCCATTGCCTTGTTCTATTTTCCACTGGTCGAGTTACTATATTGAGGTCATTGGCCTCTACTTCATCCCAATCTATCAATGGAAGCGGAAAGTTGGCCACAACATCGAATCTTTCATCAAGAATGGTGTCATCTTCCTCCATAATTTGATTAGGCACTAGGAACAAGTTTATTGACTGCATAAATTGGGCCGTCATCCACATATAGTACCTCATTCGCACTTCCTTATCATCCTGGTAGTTGGCCCAAAAATCCTCAATATGAGGCAGATGAGCATACTATTTTCTGACCTATTTTTTCAGCTTCCCATATGGGTCCATTCTTGGTCGGGCCATGTGGAGGTCCAAATTGTATTCAACTATCTCTTTCTTTGAATACTCCGCACACTAGGCGGTGGGAACAACATACATTCCTTGCCTGAATGTCAGAGGATAAGGTATCCCCATTCTGTGTTTATCACTTAGTAGAGTATGGGCATTTTGTAGTTGTCTGGAGACCTCCAATATGATCATTAGGTCATTGGGGTATCGGGGTAGCTTGTAGGGTCTTTTAGAGAAACCCTCTATTTTGATATACGTTAACTTTAGGAACTGTATGAACAGGTACCCAAATCTTTGGATGAATGCCCAAGCACTGTGTGAGACTCTTCTCTCAAAATCACCCCCAAGGAGGCTGATGATATTCCCAATGAAGACATCGTTCACTCTCTGGTATTCCCTCTTGAAATTATTGTATTGTAGCCCGGGGTAGCGGTCATACACTTTGAGTTCTCTCCCTAGATTCGGGTTTTGTGCAACAAAGATACCCTTGCATGGGAATGCCTCTGCTAGTAGGTATACCAGGTAGGAGGTCATGTAAAACTGAGATGTTTTCTTCACACCATAAGCTATTTGTGCATGTTGTCACTAATGATCTTGGCCCAGTGGAACTTCTTTTTTCCACAGATGATCTCCTCAATGAAATAGAACATCCACTCCTGGAAGAAGGAAATAGTGGGGAGGCCCAATACTCTACTCAACAGAGTGACCAAATCATGGTACTCATCATAGAAGTTGCTCCTAAATAGCTCTTAGGTACCTTAGCAACACTACCTCACTTTTCCTTCAACCAATGTTGGTTGATCAACTTCTTGCATTCTAGGGGGTTTGCTTTCCACATGTTCTCAACATATCCCTTCTCTGTTTCCTCCACCAAGTTGAATGTAGGGATATGGAATGTTTGGCCTATGGATCGAGTAGACAGGTCTACCATCATGATCTATAATCTTTCTATTGCTGCTATGGTAGCACTCCCTACATACCATGACTAATTCTGGAGCTGCAAGTGCAGGTGGAAAGCCCGTTATCTTGGCGAGGCCACTCTTTCTAATTTTTCAGGCATTTTTTAGTTGTGGGGTTGATCATGACCCTCCGTCGAAATTCATTTATATCTACATGCCCTAGGTTGGTGTCTGATATTGAATCCTATGAGGAGGTGACTTTGGAAGTGCACTCCACCCCATGGAACTGGTACTTCATTTGATCTTTCTCCTCTTTTCCCCTTGGTGCTTTTGCAGGCTTCTTTTCTTTCTCTTTCTCTGCAGACTTCCCCAATGGTCCTGCATCATATTCCATATATCCTGCAAACAAAGATGCAGTAAGCACATTCACATAAAAAATAGGAAAGTGTTAAATGAATCCTGCAAAATGAGGGTTAGATCAAACAATTCATCCTCAAAAGATCATAAAATCCATTAGCATTCACCGTTTAGGGATCGTTTGGGTCAATTGCAATAATGTGGGCCCAGGGATGCGGGTTTCCCTGGGCTGGGAGCTGTCAGGAGTATTCAAAAGCGAAACGACGTCGGGGTCATGGCGGCCTGTAGATGACTACCCGCACTCAAAGTTCTGCATTGAGGATCTGGCAGTTAGGGTCTTTAACAAGGAATTTGGCATGCTGGGAAATTAACTATGAAGTCCTTGGGGGCATTCAATTGGTCATTTTTCTCGTGCAGGTTCAAGGAGTGCGAAAGCAAGAGGCTTCATGGACGTTTAGAGCTTTGCCGTTGAAAATGACGGTCAAGAGGCAGAAACCCGCAAGAGAAATTCCACAATATAGGACCCATAGGCAACTAGGATAGTCTGGACATTCTCCTTTTGGTTTGATCACTTTGAAGTATGCAAGTAGGGACTGACAAAAATCCATTGTGAGATGGCCATTTAGGAATGACAGAGATGGGACGACGCTCCACACATGACAGTCCACACAACCAGGTCCACCAAACATTTAACTTAGACATTTTTCTTTGAATGAGTTCACATGGTAGAGGAGAGCGTGGAGTTCGCAAAGCAGATGAAAGGAAGGGCATGACTATTTACAAATGAAAATTGGATGATGGCGGCCACAGGCGGTGACCCGCAAGGAAAGGTCCGCAAATCATTTGAACTTGGTCATTTTCATGTTGAAGACTTGGGGGGAAACGACCAAGGTAGAGTCCACAAAGTGGATAGACAGGGTCCCTTGGCTGTTTAGAATCGACGATGGAGGTGGGGTGGTCCATAAACAGACCCCCACAAAGTTTAGCTTGCATAAGGTTTAGACTTAGCATTTTTTTTGTATGTGAACCTAAATGATGAGGAAGACCGCAGAGTTTATGGTGCAGGCAGGAACAATGGCTCAACCACTATTGATAAGGTGTTAAAGTCATGGAAATAGGTAGATAGAGGTCCGTAAGGAACTACCTGTAGGGAAGCCTTAACTTTGGTTTTGCTCATGCAGATGGCAAACAACAGGTGGGTCAGCGGGATCTGCGAGGCAGGGGCAGCTTTTGCTTCGCCGTTAAAGACACGACATTCATGGAATGACGATGAAGAGCAGTCAACGACTCGTAAGAAAGGATCCGTAGAAGAGAGTTAGGTTTTTGAGCCTAATGGGAACGGACTTGGTGGAACCCGCAATGCTAGATGTTGGCAAAGGTCGGCTGCTTGGAAATGGTGGCAGGACGGGGGCCGCCCACCTATAGTGGTTCGTAAAGGCGGACCCACAAAGGCTTTAAGATTTCGAGCTTTTGTCTAAGTATTCCATCATTTTGATTTTCAAGGGCGACAATGGGACAACTTCCACCCACATGCAGAGGTCCGCTAAGGCGGATCCGCCAAAGCACAGGGACTTAGGTTTTTCTATTTGAAGTTTATACTATTTCAGGCAGTGGTGAAGAGGAGCTTGTGGGCTGCAAGGGATTGAATGCTCTGCAAAGAACAAAAATGGGGAGGCCAGGTTCCAAAAGGCTTAAAATGATAGCGTTTGAATAGATTTTTGAAGGATTTTTCAAAGTGGGATTGTGCAGAATTCAATATTTAACCAATCGTTGAAAGGGATTTGAAGTTTCTTTTAAGAAATTTTTAATTATTTTAGAAAAACTTAATACAAAGGATGCACTGTAAGCTGGCGGAGGCAGACATACTTGGAAGGAATGAAGAATCCAGCTAAGATTGCACTTCAAATCGCTTAGGAGGTGGTGCGGGTGCGCAAGCTACAATGGTTGTTTTGCTTTGACAAATTTCAAATTTGGTTGGTGAAAATGATAGGTTAGAAGGCTATTTATAGGAAAATGTTCATTTATTACCCATATTAAATGAGCGTATGATGACCGGTGAGGTAGCTGGGCACAGAGTTCAAAAAACTGACAGCGGGAAAGGTGGAGTCAGCAAAGCGGGAGGACCCCCAAGCATCGCCATTTGACGGGTGGCTGAAAGATGGTGGCCAAGGAGGACGTGAGACTTGCCATGCAGGCGGGTGTTCTGTGTCGGCCACTGATGAAATGACAAAGAACAAACAATGACGCGCAAGGGGAAGTCCGCAGCTGTGGACCTATAGGGACTCACAAATTTCAGAGTAAACAACTAAGGGAAGTATGCATGGAAACCTCCATAGGAGCCAAGGACTTAGAAATTCTTTGAGTGGTGAATTTCAGTCAACTAAGGATGATGACTTTAGGGTCCCTTGACCACTTGGAGCTCAGAATTTAGGGGCACGCAAAATGAGGTGAGGGTAAAAAGTGACCTGGAAAAGGCAAAGAAGAGGGTTCTTGTTCTAAAAGGGGTGTGTGTGCTATAGGCACAACAAGATGCATAATGGTGGATGGTGGACTGTGCACGAAAGACAGAGGAAGGGGGAAGATCTGGTATTTCCACGAGGTCAAAGTTGGAAGGTATGATGGAGAATGGTTTCCCAATGATTAGGGAGGATGTGATGGCACCTAGTAGACTACAAGTGGAGTTGGTGAAGGAGAATAGTAGCGAAGGAGAGAGGAAGGAGGAGTTGAGGCATGGTAGTGGGAGGCTATAGGTGACAACGGTGTGGGGAGAAGGTAGGATGTTGCATGAAGAAAGGAGGAGGAGCAACAAGTATGCGAGGGATGGAGGAAAAAAAGAACTAGAGGAGAAGGAGCAAGGAGGAGGGGAGAGATGGAGGAGAGGAATGGAAATGAAGGAGATGGAGGAGAGGAGTGGAGACGGAGAAGCTAGAGGAAGAGAGGAGGTAGAGGAGAGATGGAGGAGAGGAGAGGAGTGGAGATGAAGGAGCCAGTAGAGAGGAGAGGGAGGAGAGGAAGAGGAGAGATGGAGGAGAAGTGATAGGAATGAGGCCCCTCAAATGTGGTCTCACTGGTTCATAGCTCCAGTCAAAAGCATTCACCTATGAAAAAAAATATAGAAAAGTTGGCTATATGGAAAATTCTTGGATTGTTGAATATGCAAACTAGACAAGAGCTAAGGTGGAAAAATGTTTATTCAAAGGGTTGAACTTCCGAGTTTCTCTACAAAAGTGAATTTGTATGTAGCCCCCCTAGGTTCATAAGATGTCATTTTAGGGATGAATTGGCTATAGAAGCATAGAGCCAAATAGATTGTCATGCAAAAATAGTAGAATGTTTAGATGATCTTGGAAATTGGGTGTTCTTGCAAGGAACACCTAGAGAAGTTAAGTTGCAATAGATCTTCATTGTACAAATGCATAGAGTGAAGAAGAAAGGCTATCAACTCTTTGATGTGAAAATGGAGAAACTTGAGAAATGTAATGAGTTCATTTATCAAGATGATGTAGTGTGCTATGGACCTCAAGACCTCCAAGAAGTTGAAGATGGCGAGGTGGTGGAATCAGTGAAATTTGTTATGGAGAAATATCCTATCCTATGGAACTTTGTTGATGTATTTCCAGATGAATTACCTAGATTGCCTCCCAAAAGAGTGTTTGATTTCTCCATCGACATTGTTCCAAGGTTAGAGCCTATATCAAAAGTTCCATATAGGATGACCACGAAAAGGTTAATGGAGCTAAAAGCTCAATTGGAGGAATTTTTGTCCAAGGGACTAATTAGACCTAGTGTTTCACCCTAGGGAGAGCTAGTGATCTTTGTGAAGAGGAAAGATTGTACATTGTGCTTGTGTATTAATTATTACTTGCTTAACAAGGAAAAGATAAAGAATAAGTATCTATTACCATGTATCAATGATCTCTTTGATAAGATGTGAGGAGCGACAATGTTTTTAAAAATTGATTTACAATCAAGTTATCATCAACTAAGGATCAAGGATGAAGACATTTTCAAAACAACTTTTAGGACTAGGTATGGTCATTGTGAGTTCATAGTCCTACCTTTTGGACTAATGAATGGACTTGCAACATTCATGAACTTGATGAATAATGTATTCAGGGACTGCTTGGATAAGTTTGTGTTGGTCTTCTTGGATGATAATCTTATCCACTCCAAGAATGAAGAGGAACATCTCCAACATCTATAATTTGTTCTCCAATGTTTAAGAGAGCATAAGATGTATGGAAAAATCTCTAAGTTTACCTTCTTTCATAAGAAAGTGCAGTATTTGGGTCATGCAATTTTAGTTGATGGGATTGTAGTTGATCCAACAGTGCTTGAATGCTAGTGCCTAAGAATGTGCCCGAGGTTTGAAGCTTTATGGGTCTGGTTGGTTATTATCAAAATTTGTAGCAAACTTTTCTAGAATAACTTTTCCCATTACTTCATTATAGAGAAAAGGGAATAAGTTTGAATGGTCAGAGAAATGCCAAGAGACATTTGACCAACTTAAGGAAAAGTTGATTGCAACTCCGATACTGAAAGTACTAGATTCAAATGGTGATTTTATTGTCATCACAGATTCTTCTAGAGAAGATTTGGGTGGAGTGTTGATGCAAGATGGGAAATTCATAGCCTATGAGTCAAGGAAGCTAAAGCCTTATGAGAAAAATTATGCTTCATATGATTTAGAATTAGCAACAATTGTGTATACATTACAGATGTGGAGACACTATTTGTTGGAGAAACCTTTTGAACTAAAGAGCAATCATCACGATCTGGTGTATTTGTTTACTCAACTAAATCTAAATGCATGACAAAGAAGATGGTTGGATTTGATATATGATTATGATTTTAATATCAACTATACAAAGGGGGAAGGAGAATTGGGTTACAGATGCCCCAATTCATATGAGGCATATCTCCTCAATAATATCAAAATTGAAACTAATTTCAAGGGTCAAGTGTTATAGAAATCCAAGGGTGACAAGTATTATGAGAAAGTCAAGCAAGCACTCTCAGATAATCTGCAAGACCCAAGGTATGAAGGATTTCACTTTGAACCTGATGGTTTATCAAGGTTTAAGGGAAGAATCTATGTACTCGACTCTATGGAATTAAGGAATTTAGTGTGGAAAGAAGTTCACACCACAACATATTTTGGACATCCCAAAGTGACTAAGATGTTGGCTGATGTGAAGCCATTGTATTGTTGGAAAGGAATGAAAAGGGATGCTGTAAGATTTGTAGCAAGTTGTTTAGAATGTCAGAGGGTGAAGGAAGAACATCACCACCCCACAAGACTTTTGTATCCTCATGAAGTTCCAGAAAGGAAATGGCAAGTCATTAGCATGGATTTTATTCGAGGTCTTCCAATGTTGAGGAATAAGCATAATGCCATTCTAGTAGTGGCGGATAAGCTTATGAAGGTGGCTCACTTTATTCTAGGGAATCTAACGGACGAAGCTCCTATTATAGCTCAAAATTTTATTCAAGAGGTATTTAGGTTACATGAAATTCCTGAGAAGATTATTTCTGATAGGGATGATCATGGGTAAAAGCACAAACCTGTGTCACACTTTATAAAGGAATCAACCAACAAAAAAAAAAAAACTTCGACCACATTAAAGTGGTCTTTATGTTTTGAATTTCAAAATGATGTAAAGTAATAAAATGTAGAACCTTTGATGAAGTTTATTCTTGTAATTTTTCAGATTTTTTGAAAATTGTCTTGATTTGTTTTTATCAATTTAAGAACAGATTTTGGAATGCTAAAAATTTCAGAAAAAGTGACTTCACGAGCTGTCAAGAAACAAATTGAAAAAAACTTCATTTCTCCCTATTTTTTTTTCTCCAAATAGGTAACTTCAATATCTTGTGCATGGTAAAAAAATTTAAAATTTTGATGTATATTTTTCTTGTAATAACGTTTTAAAGTCAAACTTGTCATAATTTGATAGTTTTCATGGGACTTCAGCTATTGTCTATTTTTTTAATCATTTTCAAAAAACAAATTATACCCTTTTGAAGAGGACTCTCTCCTCTTGTGCTCCATATATATATTTTTTAAAATTAATATGTTTTACTATTTTTTTTAAATTTCTAATCAACCTCTTTTTAACTTTAACAACCTACTTGCATTATTTTAAAAATAAAGTATATTAAAACTAGTCAAAATATTTTAAAAATTACATATTTGGATTCACCACTCCGAGCTCTACAAAAGGGTATTTTTCCTTCTTCTTTTTTAAAACATCATTATGACTGAAGAAATACTTAGTTGAAGTTGAAAGTTTTGGAAAATTCTAAAAAATGTTGAGTTGGCTGCCAACTAGGATGCTACATAGACAGTTTCGGTTGAAAGGGTTTCTATAGAAAGGTTTCGGTTGAAATTCTTTCTATAGAAATCCCGCACATAAAATAAACCAATTTCAAAGCCAATTTCAAAGCGGCAAAGGGATTTTTTTTTTTTTGGAATCGGCTGAAACCTATTCGACCGAAAACTTGTGTGCCACATATACGCCACATGGTTTCAGTTGAAACCTATTTGGTCAAAAAAATTTGACTGAAAATATTTCGCTCAGAACTATTTATTTGGATGAAAGTGTGGCACAACTTTGTGATTTTACTCTCATGTGACATCTAGGTTTTGGAAAACCTTGTTTTCTTCACTTGAGACATAGTTGAACATAAGTTCAACATATCATCTAGAAACTGATGGGAAAACTGAAAGGGTGAACCAAGTGTTAGAGGATCTATTGAGAATTTATTGCATGGATCAACAATACAAGTGGAAGGATTACCTACCTTTGGTAGAATTTGCAAATAACGAATCTTATCATTTCACAATGAAGATGGCTTCGTTTGAAGCATTGTATGGTAGGAAGTGTCGAACTCCTATAAGTTGGGATAAGCTAGAGGATAGGACAAGCCTTAGGCCAAAAATGCTATCAAAAATGGAGGAGAAAGTTGGTATAATTAAGCAAAGGCTAGCATAAGCCAATGATAAGAAAAAGAGTTATGTAGATTCCAAGTGGGCACCCAAACATTTCTCAGTAGGGGAGAAGGTTTTGTTAAGAGTTAAACCTCACAAGAGTTCTATAAAGTTTGGAAATTCATCCAAACTAGCTCCATGTTACGTAGGTCCTTTTGAGGTTCTCAAAGAAGTTAACCATGTTGTGTATAGAATTGCTTTGTCACCAACTCTTGTCAGGATGCACAATGTCGTTCATGTGTCATACCTTAAGAAGTACATGCTAGGGGATAGTTATTTTAGTGATTGGAATGCTTTACAGGTATATGACCTTGGAGTGGTAACAATAGATCCTTTCAAAGTTCTCAAAAGATGTAAGCTTCACTTATGTAATAGAGTGTAAGCTTCACTTATGTAATAGAGAGGTTCTACAATGCAAGGTCTAGTGGGATCAATATGCAGAAGATTTTGCCACTTGGGAGGACTATGCTAAGATGAAGCAAAATTTTCCTCATGTTTTGCTATACTTTGAAAATTATTGAAAAACAATGTTGTTATGTTGTTATGTTCATGTTTGATACTTAAAATCATTGGGGACAATGATTCACAAGGGGGGAATATGTTACACCCCATTGTGTTATTACCTATTTACTGTTACTTTGTTGAGTTAAAATGCTTTAATACTTTATTATTTTTTGTTTATATATATCTTGATGGAAAATATGATGAATGAATGTAAAATTCAATATAAATATTTTCAATGCTTTGATAATGCAATGATATATGATGCATATAAATGTAATGTTATTAGTTAACTACTGTTGTGATACACTAAGTTAGATGCAAGAACAAAATCGAGCCTCTAGAAGAGAGGGGGAGTATCACTCAAGAGATTAGCTTGGTTTGGTAACCCTTAATGCCCCTATTGAGCTATCACATACTCACATCCTAGTTTGGTCAAAATAGTTCGGGAAATGGTAAACAACCTTTAGTCATGGTTTGGGAATGTTTTGTATTGGTTTATGGTTTTAGTCTTTGAGTGTTCTTGATTGGGAATATGTGATTATGTCTTTGTGTTAAGTGTAAGTTCTTCGTGTGTTCATATTTTTGTATTAATCGATGAGTATATACATATAATGTATATATGTATATATGTACATATTTATGATAAATCATACATGTGAGTATAAATGTGCATGCGTATATGTAGGTAGACATATCTATGCATAATCATGTACGATATACTATATGCATGAGAATATCGATTGGACATATGCGACATGTATATAGATATACATTATGTATGTATCTATTGTAATATAACAATGGAAGCTATATTACATATATATTAATAATATATATATTGATACATTTAAAAGTATTTAGAAATGTTTTAAAGTAAACTTGGGCACATATATAGCGAAAACTATATTATAGAGCTTGGCTTAAATAAAAGCCAACATTATGTTAGCATTATGCAGTGCATAAAATGTGCATATGTGAATGAATAAAGCAACACATATATTGCTAAGTGAATACAAAAAAAAGAAGTACAATAAAGCAATAAGCCAACGCTATAGTGAACAATGAAATATGATAAAAGTTGTTGTAAATAATAACCACACACAACATGATGATGTGGAAACTATGCAACACCTTACTAGGTAGAATAAACCAAATTAGTATATAGACTTTGTCAAAACCAAAGCTAGTTGAAGCTTAAGAAGGTAGTTGACTTGCATAAGAATTAGGAAACCTATAGATATGCATTGTTTTGTTTTGACTCAGTAAAAGAGTCATTGTTGTCACTTGAAAAGGGCGACTCATCTATTTTAAGTTGGGAATGAGAGGACTGTTTATGTGTTATGAATTATGAGTTTAAAGTAGCCACATTTCATTCTAAATGGTTGAATTGATGAATTTAGAGGAGGAATTAGTCTTACTCTTGATTGGTGGCAACAAGAAGAGAAAAGGTGGCAGATTTAGTGGCTTGTTTGTAGCATTGAGTTGCTCAGATTTAAGTATAAATAGAGGCAGATTCTCTACCTTTTGTTACACTCTTTCATTTTGATTTCTTCATTCATAATTCAATTGTAGTTTTCTATACAAGTGTGTTTTTGAGAGCTTAGTGAGAAAGAGAGTTTGTTTTGTGAATTTGAATTTGTTGAGAGTTTTGTGAGAGGCTAGAATTAAAGATAAGTTGAGCTTAGAAGGAGCAACGTGCGTGATTATGGAAGTTGAACTAAGGAAGTTGTATTTTCATTTGGAGCTATAATTCCAAGCATGCTGATTTTTATTACTCTATTCTTTTATATTGAAATGTTATTTGTCTATTAATGCCATTGTTTGTGGGAAGGATGATTTAAATGCATGTTAAGCTTTCTTATATGAAATTAGTTTATTTCTTATTTTGAATAAGCTTGCATGATCCTTGGTAGAGTCTTGTTTTGGTGAAACCCTTTTTTTTGGCATATATATATACTCTATATTGGAATTTGTGTGGTTATGTTGTTATTGGAACTATACTTAATTTGTCAAGACTATATGTATGTTGCATGAATTGTGTAGTATGAGTTGTGTTATTGGATTGAAGTAATTTAATGGAAATGTTAGTTTGAACTTGGGTGGTTAACTTGGTTGTTCTTGGGGTTAGGTTAATACATGGGAAAGGGAGTAACCTAGTTGGTCACTTAGTATGTGTGCATGTATGGTTATCTTGGTTATTCTTGGGGTCAGAATAATCCATGAGAAAGGGAGTAACCTAGTTACTTAGTTTGTTATGTTATCACCTTTTAGATTAAATATATGTTATGATTGAAAAGAGTATGAATGGTCAAATACCAAATCAAGCTAAGGGTGGGTGAACATATGAACTACACTCAAAGTACTATGTGTTGAAGTCTTTGGCCAAAGTAGTGTAAGTAGCCATTGTTTACATTGTTGGTTCACTATGATCCAGGTTTGCATACTAGGCAAGGAACATCATACATATAGGTTGTAGCCAATGTATGGTAGCTCTGGATATGTAGGAAACAACACCATGCTCAGGAAGGCTAGTATTATGAGGTTACCAAACCAATCTCTTTTTCAAATGGTAGGGCCATCTTACCAGTTAGGTAGATGTGCGGGGGACCACAGTAAGTTCATGGTTGGCAGAAAAGTGCTTGAGTGATGCTCTCCCTCATATAGTTGGTGGTCAGGATTTGAGGATGTAATCACTGGTTTTGGGGACACCTAGAATGTATGCACCAATAATGGGGACATCTAGGAGGTATGCACCATTGGGGACATCTGGATCATTATCTTCCTTTTATATGTCTATATCATTAAGCTTATGGAAGTTATGTATGTAATCATGTTCCTCTATCTTTATTGAGAAATTATAAATGGAAAATGTTATCATGAAATTATGTAATATGGAATCATTACTTGGGAATTAGTAATGTTTCTTTGTAATGCAATGGGAAAGTTTGAAATAGGATTGTTTCAAATGTCCATCTTGTTATTGAAATAGAAAATAAAATTTCTATTGCTTATTGTTGATATCATAAACTATTCACTTGAGGGTTAAACATAGTAAAAATTCAATGGGTAGAACATTGGGCATGTTACAGTATTTTGCCTCTGTAGTAGATAATGACATTGGATCCTACTTCTTGCTTAACCAAGACACCAAACCACTTTCAAGAAAGAAAGCACCACCACTTGTACTTCTCCTATCATCCACACAACCTACCCAATCTGCATATGCATAGGCACTCAGAGAGAAATCAATATCCTTTGGATACCATAAACCATGTTCCAAAGTGCCTTTCAAGTATTTGAATATTCTTTTTACTGTTTCCATATGTGACTCTCTAGGATCTTCTTGAAATTTAGCCACAAGACAAACTGTATGCATGATAGTCAATCTAGTAGCAGTTATATATAGTAGTCCTCCAATCATTGATCTATACTTGCTTTGATCAACCTTAGGAGATTCTTCATTCTTACTCAGCTCACAACTAGTAACCATACGAGTACATACCAGTTTAGAGTTTTCCATTTCAAACTTCTTCAACATTTCCTTGACATACTTTGATTGTGAAATGTTGGTTAACAAATTTGTCACCTAACTCTATATTCCCATGCCCACGGAGGTGAAAAATGTAACAACAGTTGAATTAGTCATAATAGTGTTTTATGTCGATTCTTTGCTTGTTTTACAAGGTGGCAGCTACCTTCTTTAGATATTCAATGAATGATTTTTAACTAATATCACTTTTAACCAAAAAGAAAATGTATGGAAGTGTTTTTAACCAGAAAGATTTGAAAGGCATCCACACAACATTGAATATTGAAAAATTAAACTACCAAATCTCCAAAACTATATTTAAGAAATCTCTATGCATCCATCACCATAAAATCTTTATTCATAGATAAACATTCCACAACGACAAAACTAACCAAGCATCCATCATTCCAATAATAGATAATTCACTAGCAAAAATACTCAGCAAAAGTAGAATAAATCCACACACCATAACACAAAGATTACACATGCATGAACTTCTCCATTGTCTTTCTTTATTGAAATAACAAAAAAATAGTAAAACTTAAAGATAACAACTTTTTTGCTCTAATGAGTAAAACAAAGTTTGCCCAAAAGATCCCTATCTCCAAGCATTCACCCCATATTTAAAGATTACAAATTGTCTTTGATAACCATTTCTTGAAGACAACCATTTTAGAAATTAAAATAAAAGTATTTAAAGTATCAAGAGAGCCAAATTAAAGAAAATAACATAACAACTAAAACTAATCAATTGTCCTAGCTCCAATTCTTTTGCTTCCAACTATCTCCACCTCCTGTTGCTCCAGTAACGCCTCCTGTGCCTTTACTCTTTGCCTGTATTCCCGGTACTTGGTGACAATTACAATAATATTTTTGCTTCTTGGAGTCATGGTGATTTGCAGCCTTGTCCTCCATCTTGAAAGCGCATGGTTTGAATCAGCAATTGTTTCATAGATGTTGTCACTCTCAGCCTTGAATACACTCATATAGGTATGTAAATTGCTCAATTTTATGAATGAGTCTATAGTGGATGTCTCTGGATCACCTACCTCATTATGATAAATTTCTTTATATTGTTTCGATATGTTTGCAACATCCAATATATTTTCACCAAATTCATCTATGAGGTCCACTTCGAGGGCATTGAAATTCTCCTTGATCTTCACTAATATGTCAAAATATTTTTCTAACATTTTATTGATATCCTTAATATAATCCTCATATATTGAAAATTTCCAATCCAAGGAATCAAACCAATTAGGATCAATTTCTTTGGGATCATCTACCAATTTCTCCCTAATCAACAAAGTGTGCTCCATGGAGAGTAATTCTACAATTTCCTTAGAAAGCACATATGTGCTACTATGTTCTCTCCTCATTTGCTGGAGTTCAGATACCATATCCTTTCTTTTATTAAACACATTAACATAGAATTGCACAAATTTACGAATGTAGAAAAGGCCATCTTGGTAAAGTCTTTCTATCCACTCACTGGCAGACTTAGCATAACCTAAATTTTTCTTGACCTTTTGCACAGTGTCAGAATCAATACCTTGAACATTTGAGCTTGAGGCTTCCTCGGGGGTTGGAGTAACAATTGATGAAATACAATTTTTTAAAGAAAGAATATGAGATTGCAATTGAAGGTTCTCCTTTTTCTGTTCCTTTGCTCTTTTAATTAATGCATTAACCGAGTAATCGACATGATAGAAATCACCTTCTAAAGTAGATGGTCCCATGTCAATGTGAGTAACCTTGTAATCGACCTTTGTTATCTCATTTTCATTTAGATCCTTTATAAGATCAATGATCTATAGTAGTTGATGCTTAGAAGTAGAATCAATGATCATCCATGACATCCTTTTTCCCTTTTTGGGTTTCTGGCGACCGTGTAGTAGCATAGCAACTATATCCACCTCGACTGTCATTGTAGGAACATTTTTCCTTTTTTTCTCTACTGCTTTCTTTAACCACATTTGAGAAGAAGCCACAAGCCTAGTATCTCTGCTTTTAGCACTTACATTCTCAATTTTCTCAATCAACTAAACATAAACAAAAGTATCTTGGACTGGAGAAGGAGGAACTTCAAAGAATGTGGGAAAAGGGTTATCTTCAATTATGTGCTGGGAAATGCCCTTAGAGTCTGTAGGCACCACATTTTCCTGTCTGCCTCTTTTCTTAGGTACAGAGGAGAGCATACTATCCTATTCACAAATTGACTTTAACTTAGCCCCTATATCTCCTAGCTTTTTCGCCGTCCCCTCCTAATTGTGAGCCAATGCCTGACAGCCTAGTAGTTTTTTTTCCAGACAATATGTTTATGCCAGAGGCTTGCATAGTCCTTTATTCATTTCTTTGTGAAGTCCTTTGCTCCTGAGGAGACCCTGCACTCTGCCCCCATTTTCCATTTAACCAATTTTAAGTTCTTAAAACAAGAGCAAAACAAACCATTAAATCCGAGACTTCATCCTCCAACCAGTTAATTTTGTAGGAGGGCTTAGCAATAGGGGCCTGATACTCGAGATCAATAATCACCGAATCTTCCTCCACATCTTTTGGAATATTAAAGGAGATACCAAAAGTTTTTATCTACTTTAAGGTCAACTTCATAAAATTTCTCCTTTGCACCTCACCTTCATCTGTATATTCTTCCCAAAAATCCTCAATATCTGGGTGATGTTCATAACTACTAGCTCCATAAAAATTCTATTTAACATAGCCCTTGCTATCAAAATTAGTTCTTGCTAGAAAATATTGAAAATTAAACTCATTCAAGGATTTCTCCATACCCATAGCAACATTATTACTCTTGCATGAAAATGAAGTCATGGACAATGAAAAAATATATCCCTTCTTTCCCATGTTTGAATATTTAACATGCACAAAGGCCATCTGCTGGAAAACTTCAAGAAAAATAAGAAAATCACTTGGGTAACGGGGCAACCTCAATGGAGCCTTCTCAAAATCTCCAATTCTAAGATAAGTGAATCTGTTGAACTAAATGTAAAAACTTCCAAATCTCATTACCATGGCAGCCGCCTTAGGTGAAACCTGAAGCTCAAGGTTTCCATCAAGTCTTCTTACAATCTCCATCAAGAATGTGTCATTGACGCAATAATAATTCCTTATTCTAACCTTCTTAGTGAGTTGTGGAAAGCTTCTATACATAGGCATGTCCAGCATCACAGACCCTTGCGGTTCCAACCCTACCCAGAAAACCTCTTGACTGGCTAAAATGTAGACTAGATATGAGCAACATATCGAATGCAACAGTTTACCATAAATTTATCAATTGCTCATTTAAATGATAACTAATATTCTCAACCCAGTCAATGAATTTATTTTCACTACAAACTACCAGAATGAATTGGCACATCCAAAATTCAAAAGAGTTCGAATATGCATTTCCAACTAAATGATGCAACAAGGCGATAACATCTGAAATTTCATCCTTAAAATGGACCCCTTTAAGTTTTGAGGGCAACTGAGACTTACCCTTTTTCTCAAACTTCAACCAATTCTTTGCAATATAATTTCTGCACCATTCTTCATTCATTCTGAAAAGCTTGTCTCCAATAGCTACAAATATTTCTTCCATAGTCTCCCTCTCTGGAATGCTCAATGCGTGGGAAATGACTCTAGGAGTGATTCTCACAATGACAGACCCATCCATAGCTCTTATCTTTGGAATCTTTGGAATGTAACCCCTTGTGCACGCAATCACCAGGTTGATGCTTTGCATAGCTTCAAGAAAACCTCCTTGTGCGCCAAACCACTTTGCAAAATTTTATCTCCTAGTGGTGTTCTACTATTTTGCTCCAGGTGCACCAAAAACTCCTCCAAATTGAGGTGCCCAATTTCAAGTGTCCCTCACGCTAGACTAGTGATTTTGAATTCCAATCTGCATGAGCACAACTCCGTAGAGAAAGAATGCTTGTACTTTGAAAATTAATGGTAGAGAATAAGAATATAGGCTAAATGGCTTAATGAATACTTCACCACCAAACTTATGTCATTATTTTGACAGGATGTGCATTTAATGCGGCATTCAATTTCATTCCTCGAAAAGATAGCCCTTTAAAATTGCATGATTTTTTGAAGACCCTGAAAAGACAACTCAAGGTTAGTCCGTACATATCATTTAATGAGATGGCAATGACTTTGAAGACCAAGAAAAATCCATAATGTCATGTGGTCGTGGAAACTTGGAACCTTAGAAATAAAGTTGGGAGTTTCTAAGTTTTGAAAACCTTCGACCCACCGACTTCAAAGACAACCAATGAAGGCTTGTAACTCAACAAAGGGAACCAAGTTGGACAATCGAGAAGTTATGAAAATTTAGAACTCCTCGAAAAGGTTATGAAACTCGGAGGACTAGCGACCAAGGTTAGGAAAAATACAAGACCCACAACTTTGAGCAATTGTCAAGAGAAATAAACAAGGCATTGAAAATGAATGAGGTAAAAGACCCGAAAGGCCTAAGAAGGGGAATTTTAAAATTGCTGATACCAGTTTAGAAGTTACGGATAACATGAAATAAATTACCTTTCTCTATCTAATTGATTTCAAGTCCAAGGAAGAAAGTCATCTCCCCAAACATAAACATCTTAAACTCTTTCTGCATCTCTTATGCAAAATTCTTGCACATACTTTCATTTCCTCCAAATATTATATCATCAACATACACAACCACAATCAAGATTTGATCCTTCTTCTTTAAAGTAAAGATTTCTATTTGTGGTACCTTTATTGAATCTTTGTTGTAACAAGTACCTATCCAACCTTCCATACCAAGCTCTGGGAGCTTGCTTGAGTCCATACAAAGCTTTCTTCAATCTATAGATCATATTAGGATTATCAGATAGCTAAAAGCCTTCTAGTAGTTCAATGTATACTTCTTCCAACTCACCAAATTCAAGAATGCAGACTTCACATCCATCTAATAAAATTTGAAATCCTTATGTGCTGCAAAAGCTAAAAACATCCTAATAGCCTCCATCCTTTCCATTGGAGAAAATGTCTCCTTAGAGTCTATTCCTTCTACTTATGAGTAACCTTTACACATAAGTATTTCCTTATTCCTAAAAAATTCTCCACTCTCATTTAGTTTATTCCAAAATAACCACTTAGTTCCAATCACATTCTTGTTCATTGGTCTTGGGAAAAATTCCCAAGTTCGATTCTTCTCAATCTACATCAGTTCTTCTTCCATAGCCTTGATCCAATACTCATCTTTGCATGCCTCAATCACTATTTTAGGTTCAACTTTGGAAATTAAACATAAATTTTCCTGCTCTTCTTTCATATCAACCTTTTTCTTGTCAATACACCTCTATTTTTGTCACCAATGATCCGATCTTCTGAATGATTCTTCTCCACATACTTAGGGGTCTTAGGGATCTTTTCCAAATCTTCTTCCTCTTCAACTTGCACTTCTTTTTCCTCACCTTCATCATTTTCTTCTTCTTTGCAAGAGGACTCATTTGATTCATATCCATCTATCAACATTGAGCTTTTATGTAAGTCTTCATCTACTTTGACATTTTCACTTTTAAAAATCCTTTTAGCTTCTTGTTGTAGCACTGGTAAGCCTTTCTCTTTATAGAATATCCAAGGAATATTCCTTCATCAAATCGTGCATCAAACTTTCCTAAGTTTTCTTCGTCTCTTCTAATATAGCATTTTCTTCCAAACACTCCAAAATTTTTGATAGTAGGAGTTCTTCCATATCACAACTCATATGGAGTCTTTGAATTGTTTGTCCTTGCTTGCACTCTGTTAAGTGTATAAACTATGGTATGGATTACTTCTCTCCAGTAGAAATCTAGTAGATTTTCTTCCTTCATCATTGTCCTTACTACTTCTCGAATAGTCCTATTATTTCTTTCCACCACTCCATTTTGCTGCGGAGTTCTAGGAGCTGAAAAATGCCTCTTTATTCCATTATCTTTAAAAAATTTGTTAAAATAATTAGAGGTGAACTCTCCACCTCTGTCAGATCTTAAACATTTTGTTTTCATATCCATTTCATTCTCAACCATATCTTTAAATGCCTTAAGATTTTTTAGAGCTTCTAATTTTTCTTTGAGAAAAGTTACCCAAGTCATTCTAGAGTAATCATCAATCAACAACATGAAATACCTGTCACCTTGAAAAATTCTTATTTTTGTAGGTCCAAAAGGTCTGTATGCACCAGCTCCAAAGGTCCTACAATAGAATATTCTTTGACATTGAGCCTTTTTCTTGTTTGCTTCCCAACTTGACATTCCTTACAAACTAAATTTTTAGGCTTTGTAATCTTTGGTAAATCTCTCACAGCTTGAGGAGAGCTAATTCTAACTAGGCTATCAAAATTGATGTGACACATTCTTCTATGCTATAACCAACTTTCATTGATTTGAGTCATAAAGCACATACCATTAGCACCCTTAAGCTAACAAACATTTCCATATGTCCCTTCCTATAGCAACTAGAGTTTCAAAGCCTTTTTTGATCTCACAACCACCATCCTGAATTACAAGATTATATCCTTTGCTACACATTTTTCCTACACTTAGAAGATTATTTCGGAGACCCTTAACTAAAAGAACATCATCTGTATTATGCTTGCCATCAAAACTGATTGCACCTTTTCCACATATCCTAGCAGATGTATCATCACTAAACTTAACAAGACCTCGTTCAAACTTCTTAAGTTTAACAAACTTACTCTTATCATCTGTCATGTGATTTGAGTATCCGCTATCAAAAATCTAGTAGTTTTTGTCCTCTCTAGCATGAAAATCAGTCACCATATTTCCATTATGACCTTCTTCTAAAGAAACTTCCTTCACACATCTCTCAGAGTTAGTAGAATTAGTTCTAACATTTAGAACCATGAACAAGAATTCATCATTTTCATCATCCGGGTAATCAAGTTCATCATCAAATACACTAACATCTTCTTTAACATAATAACTTCTCTTAATTGGTTTACCTTTATTTTCCTTAAATATGTCATTAAAGCTTTGACTAGACATCTTGAAGCATAATGACCTATCTTTCCACAATTGAAACATTTGAAAGGAAACTTACCTCTGTATTTTCCAATGCCCTTTTTCAATATCCTCACAAAATTGGCTTCTAGCTCATCAAACTGATCCAGATCAAATGCCTCATTCTTTTATGCTTTTCCAACTTTAAAAGTAGTCTCTTTTCTTGAATCACTTGGACCAAACTCTCTCAATTCAAAAGAAGTTAAAGCACCAAACAACTGATCTCTAGAATAGTGATCTAAATTATGAGCTTCTTCAATAGTAAAAACCTTATGACGATAAGGTTTAGGAAGATTTCTTAATACCTTCTTTACCACCTCATCTTCTTCAAGTTTTCCTCCAAAGCCTCTGATGGAATTGACAAATTCATCCACTCTATGCATGTAGCCTATAATATCTTCATCTTCAGTCATCCTTAGGGCCTCAAATTTAGTCTTTAGATTCTGCATCTTTGCTTGCTTGACCTTATCATCTATTTCATAGATACTTTCTAGCTTTTTCCAGATCTCACCAATAGTTTTAAGACTCATAAATTTCACAAGTTTTGAATTAGAAAGGCCACTCAAGAGAGCATACCTTCCTTTTCCATTTTTCTCATATGCCTTAATCTCATCATTAGTACTTAGACCATTTACAAGCATTGTATATCCAATTTTGAAAGACTTCCAAACTCCAAACCCTAGAGCAATAAGGAAACCTTCCATCTTGGTTTTCCAAAATGCATAATTAGATCCATCAAATAGAGGAGCCTCCTTATTGTGTGCCATCCCAGATCTACCTCAAGTAATTAAGATTTCTTCTAAGGAACCTTGATTTGTTACCAATTGTTGAATGAACAAGATAACTAAGAAGGGGGGGGTGAATTAGTCATACATTAAAACATCAAACACTCATTAACATTCAGATTTGCACTAATCCTTAAACCCTTAACAACCATTAAACCCTTATCATGCATTAATAGAACATAAACATGAGAAACAATAAATCAAACACATGAGAACACTAGATTTACATAGAAGACCCAAGAAGGGAAAAACCATAGCAAAGATTATCTCACAATATAAATTAATTGCAACACTGAATACAATAGGCTCACTGTTAGAGGGATCACTACCCAAAAAAGAAGAAGGGCTCACTGTTAAATAGAAAGAAGAATATAGAAGATTGTTACAATGAAAAATCCATCTAAGAGCAACATAAGAGTTCCACCATTGCTTCACTTGAACATTTGCACTCTCTCTATAGAATGTAGACACCTTCTACTCACCGCTTCCAATAGTCTTAGTTGTTAAAGCTCACACTGCACTTTACATCATAATTTGTATCACACACACTTCACATCATAATCCTTCATGAACTCAACACACACACACACACACATATATATACCATCCTCAATCTTGAAAACAATCTACAAGGTTGGCTATACACCTCAAATGTGCAAGTTCAAATTAGGTCGGCACCAAAACATTGTCACGATGGAGAGGAATGAAGGTAAACCACATCACACCTTACCTCAAACCATATACATGCCACACCATGCTCCCAAATACACCGAATCATATCCGTAATTATTGTAAATACCCAAGGTCGGTCAAACATGTGTTAACACCATTAAAAAATTAAGTACACACTTCTTCAAATCCAAAGATGACTCATAGATCACATAGAAAACTTAAGCATAATCTAGAATATTCCATCATCCTGAAATCCAAAAATACTTCACAACATCATACACCTGAAGAACATACTCATTTTGTATAATGAGTTAACCTTCCACATATTGTAACTGATGAATCCAACCTTGTAGAGCACCAAAACTCAAACAACTTATACTAAAGATAGAAATGAGTAATATAAACACACTTCTAGATTTTCAAGACTAGAAACCACCACATGGAGAAATGTGGAGCAAAATAATTTCTCCTAGACAACACTGCATCTTAGTTCACACATTGGTGAACACAACTTCTTCTACTGAATGATCTAGAACTTAAAACTCTTGATATAACACCCATGAACAACATATCCAAACCACACAAGCATATATTCAATCTGAAGAAATGTGAAGCAAAATATTGAACACTACACCATATTGAACAATCTTTACCACACTATTTCCTCTTTTATTCAAATTTTATCAAAAGCACTTTGAAAACAAGCACCAAAAGCATCATCTCAACATCTGCAACACCTTCTCAACCATACAAGATATTGAATATCCACAATCATATGCTCATCAAAGAAACACCAGAGGTTGACACCAACAATACTACTAAAGACAACATAATGCAACCAATCAAAGCATCTCCATTGGTTGACATCAATGCCACAAAAAAGATCCGTTGACATCAATGACAACACATACTTCCAACATTCATTAATTCCCACTTCCAAAATTACAATTTGAATTGGAATTAAATTCAAATTCAGCCAAAAGGTTTTAATTTTGGGGAGTTTTTAAAATAAATAATTTCTCAACTGCAAGACATCACCGTGGACACATAAAAAGTAACCCTTCTACTTTTTCTCATGTTTGGGGCCCTCTTGGTGATTTTGGCTTGATTTAATGTTGTAATGTGGCCAATACATTCACATTAGATCTTAGGTTCTTGTGAATCATTAAGAATTCTATGATGTCTTGTAAAAGTGTTGTGAAGTGTTGTAACCCACTTTCACACTTTTCTAGTACCTTTTCATTATAATGCACTTAAATTACTCCTTTTTATCACTTACCAAGTCTTATTTCAAAGTGTTGTAACAAACTCTCAAGCTTTTCTAGGCTTGTCATCACTAATTTGACCCTTTCTTATGTTTGAATGACCCCTTAATGCACTTTCTAGCCCTACTTAAGTGTGTTTCGAAGAATAATTCCATTAAACATCATTAAATACACTTTAATTCCTGACATCCAGTAAAATTTTCCTAGTGGGACCAAGTCGCCACCTAGGGCGACTTAGTCCCACTGGGCACAAAAATAAAAATTATTTTAAATTTCTAGCAGGATATTATTCTCTCGACCTTGAGGTCGGCCTGTGATGTGTCATTTTTGAGAAATTTTGTAAAATCAAGTATAAATAAAGGGTTTTTCTCTCATTTTCACCCCCCATTCATTTTTCAAGCAATCCATTCATTCACTTATCATTCTCAAGCATTCTAGGCATTATCAATCATCCATTGGAGCATCTATTTACATATCTTCAGATTTCTACATCAAGGGTTTGGTGAGTTGTAGTATTGCATGTTGTTCATTCATCATTCTCTTTCCATTTCATTTCATTTCATTTCATTTTCAAGGGTTTGATTACCAAATTGGGGTTTGACCAAGGCAAACCCCTATTCTATAACCCTTAACCCCTTTTCCCCTCTTTGCATGTGTGTTTTGTTGGTCTAGTATGCATATTTGTCAAAGAGAAAGGTGTTAAAAGGTGTTGTCATTCCATCAATGTCATTCAAGTCAACAAAATCCCTAAGAGAAGCTTGGAGATCTCTTACAACCTGATTTTCGTAGAATCAGATCTAGACAACTGTCAAGAAGAGAAGTGCAAACCGAAAGCTTCAGATTCTTGCCCCAAATTTCTTGAGATTCCTAAGTGGACTAAGTTGCCATCTATAGTGAATTAGTCTCACTGTCGGGCCTGTAAAGTAATTTCTACATTTTCGGATACCCATTTGGCTAAAACCTGTTCCGACAAAATCTCCCCAAAACAAGACTAAGTCACCTAGCTTGGCTTAAGTGTCCCACTTGGCTTCAACAAAAAAATATGTAGGATTCTAGAGCCTCTCTGCATCACATTCCATTTTCCAGGTGCACCTCTCCAATCTCTTTCATTTCTATTATTATTTGTTTGCATTCTTAGGTCATTTTTCATATCACAATGTGTTTTCAAACAACTTGCATTTCTTAAGTTTTGCATTAATAATTCATTTCCTTTATTAGTTTATTGAATTGAAACATTGTATTTAGGCATATTTCATTCATATTTACATTATTTTTGAGTGGGGACATTGCCCATTTTGACCCATCTCTCTCCTTTTAGGTGAAAAACCCTAGAAGTGTAAGGGAGTCTTAGGGTGCCAAAATCTTTGTCCACATTTTGGTGAACCCGACTTTGGAACATTTTATTTTTTATTTCAAGTGCATTTACATTCTAGGGATAACTTGCATCAACATTGCATTAAGTTTTGCATTGTTTAAATTGCATCCTAGGGTTTTAAAAAATTGCATTAGTGAAAATCTCATATAGATTACATTTTTGCATTGCATTTCATTAGAAATTCAAAAAATTCAGCATTTTCATATTATACCTACATTTGAAAATCTAAAAATCATAAAATTCCATTTAATTTTTTTGAAAAATCTAAAAAAAATCACTACTGGGACTAATTTTCCACACTGGCGACTTAGTCCACTTGCACATTTTGCACTAAAATCTCTGTCATTTTCTGCATTTCTATTTTTTTTATTGCATTTCTATTACTATTTCCAATTTGCTGTTTTATTCCATTTCTTGTACTTAGTTTCCTTTCATACATTTAAATCATGGCTATGTGTTTTAATAAGTTTTAGATGTCATTAAAATCCTCAGTTGACATGTCAAGCTGTGCCTTTGGAATTGATCCTAATGATATTGAGCTTCCTCATACTCCTTCAACTCCTCATGAATGTCCTCTTCATGATGTTGACATCATTGGAGAAGATGATGATAGCATGAATAAGTTCCTAAATGAATGCCTTGACAACCTTGAAGCTAATGCATCCTTTTATCCATCCATGAAACAATAAGACCTTCTCATAGTATCACCCCCTGATATGTTTGGTTATTTACATCCTGAAACAAATGAAGGACCTAAGTTCCCTCCATTAGGTGAACCTAGTTCTTCTAAACAAGCAACCCCTCAACCATTCTATGATAACAAAGTCACTAGTACTCCAATTAACCTTGAAGAAACCTATGGCAAAGGTTTTACCATTTTAAGCAAACAAGGATGTGACACAACAAATGAACATGACATTCATCAACTCTTAGAACAAAATCCAAAAGATGATAACACAACAGAGTTAGGATATCAAGATCCTCCTCATGATAGCAAGCCTCCTAGAGAATATTGAAGACTTCGTGATGATGGCACGATGATCTTTGATTCTCCTCCTGATCTGAATGTCCTCCTTCCTCAAGAGCAACCCCTACCTAATAACAATAATAAGGATGAACGGATCATGTTGGGTCCTCCTCCTCCTATTGAGAAAAGGGTGAATCTAGAAAATGCAAGAGGCCTTACAAATTACAAAAACTCAAGTTTCCTCTCCTTCCACCACTTGAATGTGAAAAGAAATTGAAAATACTTTTAAACAAAGAACTGATACTATTACCACCTATGAATAGGTTGGTGATATATCCTAAAGATGCTAACGTTCCACATTGTGCATATCATCGTGTTCTTGGACATAGAAGTGATGAGTGTTTCCATTTGAAAGAAATATTGAGCAAGTATCATTTTGATGGCGATAATTGTCATCCAATAATTCCTTAAACCACCATTGAACACCTCATCATGTAATAGTTTTAGAACATTCCATTCTCACTATTACATGACCCTTCCCCTCACCTACCTCGAATCATTCTTTCCTTGCGCTTAGTGGGGGCAAGAAATTGCTAGCCTTGTCCTAGTAATGCATTTTTCATTGTCCCTTAGCAACGTTATTCACTTTCTGCTTATACCGATTGAGATTGGGAAGTAGATAACTTGCTTGATGGTTGACTCACATTTTCCTTACTAGTCTTTTTCTTTTTCTTTTGTGCGTTTACATGTGCGTAACGTGTTGTGCTGTTTCATGTTCTCTCTCTTTGTGACATTCTTCTATTTGTACCTTCATTCTTCTCTATGTCGTGCATCACTTTTTCCTTTTTCTTTTGTCTTTTCTAGTGTTCTCCTTTTGGGGATGACACAAGGCATTGAGACATTACATGTCTCTTTCATGTTGACCCAAAAGGCCCCTTTTATTTTTCTTTGCCTTTCTTGTGTTTTCCTTTTGGAGATGACACAAGGGATTGAGAGATTCCATGTCTCTTTCATGTTGACCCAAAAGGCCCTTTTTCTTTTTCTTTGCATTTTTCTTTTATCTTTTCTTGTGTTTTACTTTTGGGGATGATGAAAGGTATTGAGACCGAAATGTCTCTCTGATGTTGACCCAAAAGCTTTTCCATTTTTGTTTGCCTTTTCTTTTCATTTTGCTTGTGTTCTTTTGGGGATGATGCAAAGCATCAAGACATCCTATGTCTCTTCCATGTTGACCCAAACAAATATTTATTTTCCTTTGTTTCCACTCTCTTTGTGCCATTCTTCCAGTTCTATGTATTTGGGGGATGATGGCAGTTCCAAGCTCTCTAAACAAAACATTGCAACAACTAACATACTGACCCAAGATCCATAGATCCCTTATGTGTTTGGTGCTTTCCTTTGGGGGCAACCTCTTCCCTTTCTTTTTCCTTTCTCTCACATGATGTAGCCTTACTTGGAAACATATGACTTGGCATAGGGGCTTTCCAAGTTAGATCTCATGTCTTATTTTTCTTTGCATTTTTCATTTTCTACTTTAAATTAATTGCTCATAGTACAGTGTGTATCAATTCCTTTAAAGTGGGGGCATACATTGGCATTATTCATTTTGCATTTTTTCCTTTTCTTGGTTCTTAGTGCAACCTTCTTACTTCATACAATGCGTTTGTCACTTTTGGATGACATTGGGTGTGATGTCCTTCATGAGCGTGATCTAAGCATATTATATTCCTCTTAGTGGCTTGATGCGACACACTACATCCCCTAAATTGTGAATATTCTATTCTTTGATTGGTCCTCTCTTGGAGACATACACAATGTTCCCTAAGTTAAAGACCTCACATGAACTAATCAAGACTCCTTTGAACATCTTTTGCATGTTGCATTTTTCATTTGTTATATGGCCACCTTGTATAACATAGCTTGTATGCCGTGGAGCCATGCATTTGTTCATGAGCTCCAAGCATATGAATTTTGCTTGTCTCGTGAGGCTTAAAAAATCATTTTATTTTGTGGTGCCTTATTAAAGTTATCAAGAGGTATAACTTTGGTATGGTTGAGTGGGAAGCCCATTTCGAGGCATGGATTTCCCCATAGCCACCTGTGTGTGTGTGAGTGCATACCAGCCATGAGTGTATGTTTCTCACCTTTTGGGCCTTGTCACTCGGTGGATAGCCATGAGTTCTATCGCCTCAAAGTGAGTATGAATTTTATTTCTAGACAAACAACCCAGATCTGATCCACAACAGGATGGAAAAATGATCGAAGCTTGATCTGACTCTCTTTTTCCCTTTCTCCTTCTTCATTTACATCATTCTCATGTGTGTTTTTGTGCTCATGTTTAGTTTTCCATGGAATCTTGATCCTGGGGGCTTGATCATCCCTCTTGATTGTTGTTGTCTCATCTTGCTAAGCATTAGTTCATTGAAACCCCTCTTGATTACATGATCGACCCTACTTTAGTGTGAGTTTGAAGTAGGTTCATCGTCTCACTAAAGTGGGGGATAACTGTGGACATGAAAAAAGTAACCCTTCTACTTTTTCTCATGTTTGGGGCCCTCCTGGTGATTTTGGCTTCATTTAATGTTGTAATGTGGCCAATACATTCACATTAGGTCTTGGGTTCTTGTGAATCATTAAGAATTCTATGATTTCTTATCAAAGTGTTATGAAATGTTATAACCCACTTTCACACTTTTCTAGGACCTTTTCATTATAATACACTTAAATAACTCCTTTTTATCACTTACCAAGTGTTATTTCAAAGTTTGTAAAGAGTTGTAACAAACTCTCACGCTTTTCTAGGATTTTCACCACTAATTTGACCCTTTCTTATGTTTAAATGAACCCTTACTTTCTGACCCTACTTAAGTGTGTTTTGGAGAATAATCCCGTTAAACATCATTAAATACACTATAATTCTAGACACCCAGTAAAATTTCCTTGGTGGGACCAAGTCACCACCTGGGGTGACTTAGTCCCACTAGGCACAAAAATAAAAATTATTTTAAATTTCTGACGAGATATTATTCTCTTGACCTTGAGGTTAGCTTGTGATGTGTTATTTTCAGGAAATTTTGTAAAATAAAGTATAAATAAAAGGTTTTTCTCTCATTTTCACCCCCCATTCATTTTTCAAGCAATCCATTCATTCACTTAATCATTCTCAAGCATTCTAGGCATTATCAAGCATCCGTTGGAGCATCTATTTGCATATATTCAGATTTCTACATCAAAGGTTTGGTGAGTTGTAGCATTGCATGTTGTTCATTCATCATTCTCTTTCCATTTCATTTCATTTTCAAGGGTTTGATTACCAAATTGGGGTTTGACCAAGGCAAACCCCTATTCTCTAACCCTTAACCCCTTTTCCCCTCTTTGCATGTGTGTTTTGCTAGTCTTGTATGCAAATTTTTCAAAGAGAAAGGTGTTAAAAGGTGTTTTCATTCCATCAAAGTCATTCAAGTCAACAAAATCCCTAAGAGAAGCTTGAAGACCTCTTACAACCTGATTTATGCAGAATCAGATCTGAACACCTGTCAAGAAGAGAAGTGTAGACCGAAAGCTTCAAATTCCTGCCCCAAATTTCTCAAGATTCCCAGGTGGACTAAGTCACCATTTGTGGTGAATTAGTCCCATTGCTAGGCCTGAAAAGTAATTTTTACATTTCCAGATACCTATTTGGCTGAAACCTGTTCTGACAGAATCTCCCCAAAACAGGACTAAGTCGCCCAACTTGGTGCAAGTGTCCCAGTTGGCTTCAACAAATTTTTTTGTAGGGTTCCAAAGCCTCTCTGCATCACATTCTAGTTTCCAAGTGTACCTCTCTAGTCTCTTTCATTTTTGTTATTGTTTGTTTGAATTCTTAGGTCATTTTTCATATCACAATGTGTTTTCAAACAACTTGCATTTCTTAGGTTTTGCATTAATAATTCATTTCCTTTATCAGTTTATTGTATTTAGACATTTAATTTAGGAATATTTCATTCATATTTACATTATTTTTGAGTGGGGACATTTCCCATTTTGGCCCATCTCTCTCCTTTTAGGTGAAAAACCCTAGAAGTACAAGGGAGTCTTAGGGTGCCAAAATCTTTGTCAACAACCACCAACAAACTTAAACAAAAAATGAAATGAAAAAATTTAAATATTTTTGGTGTGCAAGATTGCATGTGCATTTGGATGCTCCTGCATCAAACAACTCGTGTAAAAATTAATGTTTCATGATTGTAGGCTCATGAAAATTCACTTGGATTTGGAATTCAAAGCCTTTAAAGTTTTGAAGCTGCAACCCATGTTTCCTTTTCTATATTTTTCCCTTTTCATTTGATCAAATACTCCTTATATTCCTTTCCTAGTGCCTTCCTAGTTCTTGAATCCACCACTTTATCAATTTCATTTTTCTTCTTCTTTGGTATCTATTGCCCCCATTCCTTTGAGTGTTGAAAATTGGAAACAACATCCTCCTTTCTACTAAGATATCCTTCATGAAAATGGTATAAATCAACCACATTAAAAATTTGTGAAGCATCAAATTCTTCTTTTCTCCCTTTCAAATCAACGTGCCCTTCGTACCTCTTAGTGCTTGTTTCTAACTTCTCCTTCACAAAACTAGATTTCTTAAGGTTAACCAATAACTTCTCTTCCTTTAAATTAAATATTTCTCATTTGCTTTGAATGGTCTGAAATTTCATCTAAAACAATTGCAAACTTACCAAGGAATAACTTTTGTGCTTTATTCTTCAAAATATCACCAAATATTTGCAACATACCTTTGATCTCGATGGTTGTTTCTTGCTCTTCCTTTGTTGTCTTAAATTCCTTGATGACTATAGTGTAAGTGTTTGCTTCACCATCATGCATAGATTTTCGATCATATTGCCATGACCTACCCAAGAGGATATGGCAAGCATCCATGGGAATCAAATCACATGTTACCTCATCTCTATAATTACCAATCTAAAAACTCACCAAACATTGCTCACTTATCATGAGTTGATGTACCTTTTGTAACCAAGTAACCTTGTATGGATTCAAATTCCTTGTTTTCTCTAATTTTATCTTCTCAACCATCTCTTGTGACACCAAATTGTTTGTGCTACCATTGTACACAATTATGGTGCAACACTTTCCTTGGGATCTACAAATTGCCTTGAATAAATTCCTCCTTTGTATAGGTTCTTGTTGCTCCTTCTCTAGTTTTAGTAGCACTTAATTTAACATAAGGATTTCTCCATATTTTGGGTCTATTTGTTCTTCCTCTTCTTTAGCCTCTATAGTAAAAGTTATTCCAAATTTTGGTTTTCCACCTTGTTGTATTTGTGGGCATTCAAAGGCCCTATGACCTTCATCTCCATAATTGAAACATTTCCCTAAAAATCCCCTTCATCTTCCATATTTTCCTCTTCTACTTGAAGTATCAACTCCTCGTCTTAAAAAATATCCTCTTCCCCTTGCATTTGAGCTATAATTTGCTTGAGACTAGCTTGCTTCTTCCTTTAATGGTTGTTCTTTTCTACTATTTGTTTATTCTCTACCTCTTAAATGTTCTCCTCTACCTCTGGAATTACCTTGTTGCTTTCTTGCTAGCTTTTCTTCTACCTTGAGAGCATATTGGTATTTTTCTTCTACCATTCTCATCATAACCAAACTGAGTTCATCTTGGATTGAATCTTGTAATCTATTAGCATATCTTGCCACTTTCTCCTCATCATATGCAACATGTCCAACTTGAATGCTAAGCACATAGAACTATTTAGTGTATTCCATAACACTTGAACCCTTTTGTTTTAAATTTTTTAATCTCCTAAACAAGTTGATATGATAATCCACTAGAAAATAATTGGCTTTCAATTTAATCACCATTTTATCCCATGACTAAATATATTTTCTTTTCCTTTAAATTTAAAACTGACCCCATCATAAATATGCATGTCTCTTCAACCTTGTACAAGCATAATTCACCTTCCTTATGTATTCTATGGATTCCAAATCAAAATATTTTTCCATCCTTATAGTCCAGTTAATGAGTTCTTTTGGATTTGAACTCCCATTGTAGCTTGGTGGATCCATTCTAGGCTCGCTTCCTAATTTTGATATAATATGTAGAAATCTATCTTCTTGTTCATCGATTCTTCCTCTTGCATCCTCAGGTTCTTCAAATTCATCTTCACTAACATCCTCTATATACACTCATATTCATTGTGTTATTTCTATGGCTTCTAATCGTCTTGTTATTCCTCTCAACATCTCCACCATTGTCATATTTTCTTCTCCTCGTGGGGCTCTTCCTCTAACCCATCCTCTATATGCCATGCTCTCTTCAATAAACCTACTCTAATACCAATTGATGTAGAAAAATAACCAATAATTCTAATAGATTGTTGGTTGTTGTAGCCCCTTCACACGACACAGGAAAAAAAATCTTGAAAATGACAAAATCAATTATTTGAAAACTCAAATACAATTCTACAACATAGATAATGACAATAATTTCACAACAATATGTTGATTTTATTCAAAGCAATCTCCAATAGCTGGCAACAAAAAGCTATGAGCAAAAAAAGCACAAAAAATCAACAAATATGTTTATTTCCTTCAACATAATTTTTTTTGCAACAAGACATCTCTAAAAAATCACAACAACAAAAAAAGGCATCTCAAATTTCTCCAATTCCACTCTTGGGCACCCCCATTGATCTCACAGGTAAATTCTCCTCACAGTTTTCTTGATTTTCCTTAATTTTTACCTCTTGGCACTCTTCTCCAAATTGGGTGTTGGATTTTTCCACCTCCAGACAACATTAACACTTCCTCTTTCCTTCTTGGGCATTGAAAAATATTCTTTGCCAAGTCTCCTGGAAAAATCAATTATTTTTTCCAAATTCTTGCTCCACACAATCCCACTCCACCACTCCTCCCAAGCGCTTGCCACCACATTCACCATTCAATATTGATTTAAAAAAAAATGAAACATGGAATTACATATCCCAGGAATAGCTCCCTCATGTATGGGTGTGGGATTTTGTAACTCTCAAGTTTTCATTAATTCCCACTTCCAACAATTCCAATTTGAATTGGAATTAAATTCAAATTCACCCAAAAGGTTTGAATTTTGAGGAGTTTTTAAAATAAAGAATTTATCACCCATAAAATACCACCAACAAGCCAAAACAAAAAATCAAAAGACAAAATTTAAATATTTTTTGGTGTGTAGGATTGCCCATGCACGCGGATGCTCCTACATCAAATTATTATAGCTATAGCTTTAGCAATGATTTTGTAAGAAGTGTTAAGTAAGGTGATGGGGTGCCAACCTGAGATAGTATCCTCATTTTTTCCTTTTGGAAGGAGTTTAATTAAGCTTTTATTTATATTATTCCCTAAAGAACCTTTCTCCAAAGCCTCCAAGTAAACCAACTAGAAATCATCTTTAATATGATGCCACATTTTTTGATAGAATTCCACTGAAATCCCATCAAATCCAAGAATTTTATTAGAAGGCATAGAAAACACATGTTATAAGTCTTCTATGGAGAGATTACGCTCTATAAATTATCTATACTTTGAACCAACATTCTTAGGAATAAAATCTTTAATCATATCTTCCGAAGTTGATTAAGCATCTTGCTAATGATGATCTTCTCTAAACAACTCCTCGTATTTTTGAAATAATCCTTTCTCTTCTTGTTTGGTGTGAATCAGTCTAGTATCATCTTGAATAGCTCCAATAAATTATTTCTTATGATTATAATTAAGATACTTAAAGAAATACTTAGAGCCTCTATTTCCCCCTTAACCTAGTGTAACAAGGCCCTTATTTTAGCTCCTTGCCCCTTACAGTTATCTATTTTGCAAATTTGAACTTCTAAGGAAGCCACCAAAGTTTATAAACTAAAATTATGAGGATTGGAATTAAGTAATTTCTCGATGTTTTCAAGCTTCCCTTGAAGGGGTTTTTGTTTCTGTTCATGCTACCATGCTAATCTTTTACCAAATGCATGAAGGAAATCATTATGACACCATTGTCTAAAAGAATCCCATTCATTTGGCTTCAGAAAGGAATTGTAAAGACCAACCAACACTCTCACACAAGAAGGGTTTTTTAAATGAGAAATGTTGAGTTTGTAAGGTAACTTAGAGTCCATTTTGTTGTTTTCATCTCCCGAAATAGTGCAAATTATAAGGAAATGATCTGAAAGAGTTGAGGAATAATCAACTCTAACCAAAAGCTAAGGGATATTGAACAAGGAAAGGATATGGAGATATATAAAATTCAATCAAGTCTATTAAGCTTCCTTTCATCCCCAAATATATAATTAGACTGGGTGAACCAATTATTGTCATGGGTAACCCTTTTGTTATAAATCAGAATGTTTGTGGGAGATCTCTAGTTCAGGGCTTTATCTTCTTATGTCAGAAATGAACATCAAAGGGATATCTATGATAGGAATATCATGAGAGAGAGAGAGAAATATTCACCCTATAGCTAAGAGAGGAGGCAACATACCCTAATGTAATAGTAGACCAATGGTTAGAACTTATACAACACAGGGGAGTAAAAGCAAAGATTATGGATTTTATAGCAAAATATTATAAGTGAATGAAGGGACTAGCAAAATATACCATCACAAAATCTTTTAAATTTACCCAAGTTAGATGGAACAAGCTCACACAAGAACTAAAGAAGAAGGAACCCCATTCTATTTACAATAATGTAGCAATGATTCATAGGTCACACAAATATATTTCAATTGCTCTTAGGAATGGAGCGACTTGGTTCCCTCTCACCTTCCATCCTCCTATCTTCTCATTCCCCATACCACACTAGATAGGGAGGAACTAAGAGGAAGAGGCAACAATAGAAAATAAATATTGGCAAAGCTCTTAGATCAACAATGTTACTACTTGAAGCAAGGTAAAGGAGTGGAATGTGTTGTGGATTTTAGAGAAATGGCCTTGTAGTACAACCTTCAACCTTAAAGTTGCTTGAGGAAAAGAAATAACTTTAGTTGGGGGGAATGATGGGTTCAATCATTGGCTAGTTTTCTTTTTACTGTTTTATGCTCTTATCATTTTTTTTGCTAAGTTTCAAAGACATTATTGAGACCTTATATACCTTTTATTTGCCTTTTATACACTTTTAAGAAGTTGTAAGTATGTGGAAATGGAAATATGTTATGTTGATATATGTATGTTTGAATGCATGGATGTCTATGAAATTTAGTATGATTCTAAATTTAATTTATGACGCCTTAGGAATAAGACTAACACCTTTCAACAAGGACTATCAACCTACAACAACATGTTTCTCAGCCCACAACATAAGGACTATGGATGGTTGTAGAGAAGAAGTCAAATGACCAAGGCATGCAAATTTCAAAAGGAAATAAAGGTGATCATTTATTGATCAGTCGTGAGTCATCACATAACACTCTTGCTCGGCAAATAAGACAACTAGGGGAAGAAGGAGTTTACTCTTAACAGGACTAATTTATTATAAGATTGTTCTCAGGAAAACGTCTTTGTTAAAGTAGTTAAACTATTGGGAATAGAATTCGAATGTGGATTATCTACTCCTTTATAGTTATTATTTTTTGTTTCAAACTAAGTCCTCTTCATATCTTTGACAGAAAGTTGATGGTTGCTTTAGGAGTTTGTTTTCATTCTATGAATAATGAAACTCCTCATAGAACCTAGATAGTGGGATCTTCTATCGAGGAGGAAACCTCTAGTTAGTTGTTTATCTATTTTACATTATTACTCATTAGTTGCAATAATAAAATGTGTGTTATTGAATAAAAGATCTTCAATAGATTCCTATTGGATTTTATGTAAGAGTTCAGTGTTAGAATACAATAAAGGAAATTGGTTTAATATCATGATTTGCTGAGTGAGTGTTTTGAAACTTTTGTGGAAGTAATAACTCAAGCAAGGGCCACTTGAGGTACTGATAACCCACTTCAATTTCTATTGTTAGATTAGATAATGCATTATTGAATTTAGTTCATAGTTTCTAGTTATATGCATGTGTTGTAATTCATGAATTGAATTATGTAGCTTCATGTTTGGTTTCATACTTTAGAGGAATTAGCTAGGATAGGACACAATAGTTTTAACAGTTGATAGTTAGAGTCTTAAGAATTAGGTACCCATAGCATAAGGTAGCAATTTATATTCATTTCCCCTATTTTGTGAATTAGAAATTCATTTCACTTTCCAGCTTTTACAATCTTTTATACATGTGTATTTGTCTATACTCCATTGATGTAGGATGTGTCTAGGATTTGTGAACACATATATTTTTCCAGCACTATCTAAAGTTTATGTATCCCTGGTTGATAATTAAATGCAAACCTCTTATGAAAGATGAACTATTCATTTAGGGATTTTTAGGTCCTCTGAGCTATGTGTATACCTAGAAGCACCAAGCTAATTAGACATTAGAGAGGCTTTACACCTTTCATCAACTTATTACTTTTCACTTCCAAGATATTCTCATCCTTGTGTCTCCCCACACAACCTAACCTTGATATTTCAAGATTACTTTAGTAACACCATCAAAATTGACTTTGATTCATCCCTCCTTAGGTGGATTCCATTTAATTTTAGCTCTTTTCTTTGAAATTATATCAACCCATCCAACCTTATAAAAAGGGGGAATTGTTACTAATTTATTATTAATTTATAAAATGTTATATTAAAATTATAATACTTACTATTATATTATTAAATTATTATTATTTTATTGAAGATGCTAAATTTTTTGACTTTTTTGAAGGATTGCTGCCCTAGTTCTTCTATGCAGTATGATATGATGATTGGTGTTGGCTCCCTTGTGGCTACCTTGGGCGAGGATTACACTCTGATGGCTACCGATGGTTTGGGATCTCTAGATTGCTTGGATCTGCAGGGCAATTTGGATGATGCGCTTGGGGTTTCAGCCTCCCCCTTGGCCTCAAATTTGTTTTTTGATGCTTCAATTGGGGCATCAAATAAATCTCCTCTCAACTCCCCTCCTCGGCTTATTCACGGGGAGTTGGGTGAGGATTCTATTAAAAAAGGGTCAATCTTGTCTCCTTTGAAGACACACCAGCAAGCAGTGTTGGCACACGATTTGGATGATGGGAAAGACACTTCCCATTTCGTGTTGGTTATTCCTAAGAATTAAAATGAACATTCAGATTGTTGGATGGCTAGGGTTGCTTAATTGTATGGAGGTTTAGGAATAGTTAAATATTTTCATGGGTAGAATTGCTTTGCAGACCCCAATGAGGCTAGTCTCCTCCATGATCCCGACATCTACTGCTTGTGTTGTTGCTTAGTCTGATCTCGAGGGGGCTCGCAGGATCTCACCTCTAGGGCAGTGGAAAACTAAAAATTTCACCACGTGTTTGGATGCAATGATTCCAGGTTCCCATGCATCTTCAAGATTACCACAATTTTCAAAAAAATATACAAGCAACAAGAGAATCATTGAGTGCTCTGCAATACCCATAACATTGGAATTCAATGACACTCTATCAAAGGAGATGTGAGAAAATGCAACCTTTTTCTCAGTGAATGGTTTATTGGAAGATTCAACCACTTCTGGCCCAACCTCCTAGATCTTCACGACTGGATAACAAAATATTAGCTTCCTATCATGGATGGAGGATTAGAGATTTATCCCTACTGTAAATTATAAGCTAATTTTTTGTAAACTTGGTGAGATCCACTCAATTCAGAGGGTCAACTAACTAAACACTCCACTTGGCACTACTTAAGACTACATTAAATTATCTACCAAGGTGCGTAATCTTATGATGGTTCAACATTATATATGATTTCATGGAATCAAACTACCTAGACTAACTAAAGTCATTCTAATTGCTGGAAATGCACAAAACTGTAAAATAGTAAAAATATAAACTGAAACTAGTTGCTACGACTACCTATAGTAAAGGCTATGACTGAACTTTTGCTAATGAAATGAAACTACATTAACTAAAAAATTAATAAAAACTACTAACTCAATTGAACTATCCTCCAGAGTATTATCAATGATTGTTTCATGCACGTTCCTAAGCATTCATTCATAATAAACAAGAAATGAAATCCTATTTAACTTGCATATGATTTATGAATAATAATAAACTAATGACAACTATCAACAAAAATAAATAATTGAAAAAGGTGAAGTGAAGAATAATACCTTGAGTGGCCTGCTCAAGCAACTGTTCCCACTTTAATTGAACTCAATCTAACTACTAGATTTCATGCATTCCATGAATTATTCTCCATTTATTGCATAAGATGAAAGATGACAAAATATTCTTGCACAAATCATACTCAATCATTCTAAAGACTCATGTTTCAAACTAAAAGTAACAGATAACATAAAATTGCAAAAAAACCAACTAACTAACCTATGGACTCAACCAATAGTTATATAAAAACTAAGGGAATCATTATTGAAAACAACTGCTTAACTGAAATCATTAATTCCACTTCCAGATATTTAGAGCATAGAATTAAGACTTGGAATTATTCAACCTATAACTAAAAAAGGAGGAGAATCCTATTGAAACTAGACTTCTGTCAAAAAAAAATGTATACAACCATACTCCCATCTATCAAATTCCCATGTAAGAAATACATATTCTTCAATGTTTACTAACTGATTGTAATAACACGTGTTCTATCTTCATTAAGTGTGTTTAACCAATGATCATCACATTTAACTATTTCTATAATTTCCCTTGTTTTGGCATCCAACGCCCCTTTTGCTACAGGTTCATTTTGCAACTACTGTGTATCATGGTTCCTCCTTTAGCTGCAAACAAGTTAGTTTCAAAAAACATGTACACAAGGATAACCATCATAATTAAATATGGCATTCCATCAACATTTCCATACACGTATTCATATAAACCATTCAATGTTAATATATTAAACCATAATTCCATTACCATGTTTTTGGGTTTAGTTCTGCATAATGGATACAAAAAGGATAGTATGATATGGAATATTGTTTATAAAGTGTGTTTAAAAGTATCTTAAAGTCTACACAAAACTAACATAAAACAAGCTATTATCTAGACCTATCATTTCCCCCCAACTTAACTTTTTGCTTGTCCCCAAGCAAAATACTAAGGGTCTTGATTATACTGGAGAGAAATTTTCCTTAGGTCCATGACTGTACTAGCACCCTGATCTTGCTATAGATAAAAACCTTTGTATGTTGAAAGATGCCTCATCCTGATAGTTCCTTCCCTCTCACATTCTTTACTTTTATCTCTAGTCCAATGTGGAATTAGACAAAAGAGAATAGGTGGTAGAAATGTGAGAGGTATGCAATGAACTCCTTTTCTGATACTGATTGTCATATATTTCTACACCCTCTAGATCATAACAGTAAAATTGTATACAAAATGTGTCTCCTTCTTCTGCAATTCAGGGGCTAGTTCATTCCATTAGTGTTGTACGTACTTATAACACTGCTGTAAAATACCTATAGCTAACACTTTCATTCTCTCATAGTCTTCCTTTCGGAGTTTCATTATTGTCTTGCCAACTCCTTTGTGCCCAAGAATTTTCATCCACTCATCAATAATTTCTTCTAAATCCTTAGCCTCTCTTCTTACTGGAAGTGCAATAGATTTCTCTTTTTCATCATATTCTTCCATAATTTCTCCTCTAAGTTGTTCATTCCTGTAGTAAGAGATAAGCGCTCAGAATTGAAGATACCCCACAAAAATTAAGGGATTCCATTTTGTTTCATCAGGAATCACATAATTATGTCAATAAAATTCACATAATTGATCCTGGTCTTGAAATGTGGAAGTTTTAATTTTTTTAAGAATCTCATCCGATTGACTCATGGCAGTAGATTGTTTAAAATGGGTAGTATATAAAAGATTTTGTTTTTCATCATATGTAATATATCTAACAATATAAGAGGCACACCTTGTCCATAACCAGTGGAGAGAAATTCTTTTTGTACCTTGTGATGAGGAATCCAATTCCTCTCCTCTTGTGAAAAATTTCTCCTGAGTTGTGACTGCATCAGATTGAGCTGGAAATTCTGCTCCTTTCCTTGGCAATCTAGTCACTTGAGCAATGGTGGTCTCTAAAGAATCCACATAAATTCCTATTACCATGGCTTCAGATATTAGAAAGTTTCTACAAATCTTCTCGTTAAATCATCACTATGCTCTGTTAATTTCATAAAATACTCAAGCCATCCAACCCTTGTGAATATAGGAAGGAAAGTTGCAACCTCCAAAATCTGTTGATGAGCTGTTGGATCTCTCCTTATGAAATCTCCTACCGTATTAGTTCCCTTTATTTCTTAGTATTCCAAATTTAGTTCTAAAGTTTCAACTCAATCTCTTCCTACCACCTTCAACTTCTTTTATGAATTCAAAACCTCAGTTTTCATATATATTCCTACTACCACACCACACTGTAGCTGCAATTTCCTCTTCAAATTCAGCTCTGGTACAAACCAAGCTAAAGTTCTCACAAATTCCATAGGGTTTCAAGTTTTAGGAATTGAAAAAATGGCAACAAAAATAGTAATAAAAATAAAAAATGACTTAGGGCTTTGCATGTCATGATTTTCATTAAATTCGGTTTAGGGTGGAAAACTCAAAAAGACTGGTGAAAAGATAGAGTAAGCGTACCCTCCCCCCAACTTAATTGGTGAAGTGACCTCACTTCATGGTGGTGATTTGGAGGTGGTATAAACGTGAGTTGATGGAAATGAATAATTTAATATTTCACATGCATGGAATTTAAATGAAAAGTGCATAAAAAGTTTAAAGAAAACTTGAATAATCATAATAGTATACCTCAAGTACAATTGTGCAAAATAACCATTGGTGGCACATGGAAACTGAAATAACATATGTGGTTATTGATTTTGATAGGACATATATTAACTGCAAGGTAATGCGTATCTTGGATAGCGAGTGGATACAATTAGATGGATGTGAGCTGGAGGTTTGGTAGCTTCAAAAATTTGAAATGAACGGGGGCAATAAAGTAATTATGCCGCGATACTTAGCATGAAATGATGGATAAAATATGCAGATATTGTGAAAATGAATGCACATAACCTTGCAATAAATATAGTGCCAAATGAGTTGAATAGTCTTTCAATCGTTGAATGTTGCTACGAGCACCTGCAGTGTCAGGTCCCAATCAGATTGTGGGAAGTGTGAAGCTACAGGTCCTGATGACATTAGGTCCCCTAGAAATATTGTTAATAGGTCCCTTTTGAAGATATCTTGAGTATTATTGTAATCATGCAGTGTGTGCATGAAGAATGTGATGTGTGTGCATGTGGTGTTTAAAGCATGAGAAACTATGCCTAGGTGATTTTAGGGGCTGATTTGTGTAACTCAACCTCTAGATCACTAGACGTGTTGGGTATGTCCGATAGTACTGATGTAGGACTCTGTGAATCAATTTCTATTTCAGGTTCACTATGAGCACCATATTGTTGAATCAATGAAAAGATGAAGTCATCATGTTTCATTGGTTTCTTGTATAACTTCAATATGTGTCCATTAACAAGAAGTGATAAATGGACTTCATCAATGGTATGCAACTGTACTACTCCATTAGGATAAACCTTACTAATTGCATAAGGGCCCAACCATCTAGACTGGAATTTTCATTTGAAATATTTATACCTTGAGTCATATAACAAAGCCCAATATCCTTTAGTGAATTATTTTGTCTTTATGTATTGGTCATGCCATTTCATTCTCTGCTACTATATCACTTCTGTATGATGGTTTTCTTCCATTATTATCTCATCCAACCCATTCAGAGAATGTAACCTTTCCTTATGTGCCTCTGTTAAATCCATGCCCAAGTCTACTGCCGTCCTCAATGTTTTATATTCAAACTCAATAGGAAATACTGTTGTTTTTCCATAAACTAGTTCATAAGGGGTAAAATTTGTAGTTATCTTCCATGTGGTTCTATATGCCCAAACAACTTTTGGTAATCTGGACACCCAATCTCTCCTATGAAGCTTCAATGTTTTTGTCAATACATTTTCAATCTCCCTGTTGGTGACCTCTACTTGACCATTAGCTTGAGGATGGTATGGGGTAGATTTCTTGTTCCTAATCTAATACTCTTCCACCAATTTGGCAATTAGTTTTGATGTAAATTGTGGTCCTTGATCAGTCACCATCTCCTTGGGTACACCATACCTAGTGAAGATCTCCTCATACAAAATTTTTGCTACATTGCCATCTCTGGAAAACTGCAATGCTTTTACCTCTACCCACTTGGTTAAGTAGTCAGTGCATACCAATATGTATTCCTTGTTATTTGAACTAGGAGAGATAGGTCTAATAAAATCTAGCCCCCATTTATCAAAAGGAGCTAGTGCTAGTTGGGGCTGTAAAGGTATTTCATCACTTCATGTAGGTCTTCCCATTATTTGGCATTGGTCACAACTTCTAGTATACTTAACAGAGTCTATATAGGGTTGGCCAGTAATATCCTGTTGCGAAGATTTTGAAGGCTACTCTCTTGGTTGCAAAATTCCCACCATAGGGTTCATCATGGCATGCTTTCAATATATCAAACACTTCATCCTCCTTGATACATCTCCTCATAATGTTATGTGGCCTAGTGTAAAATAAGAATCCAAGAATCCAAGAATAAGGAAAGCATTTGTGAACTATATTTTCTCTCTTAGAGAAAAGTAACCTTGAATCTTCCCTGTAACCAAATAGTTAGCTATATCAACAAACCATGGAGTGTGCACATTAAGAGAAAATAGATGCTCATTAGGAAAAGAATCATCAACCACCCCTTCTACTAATTGGGTGTGAAATCTAGACAGGAAATCAACAACCACGTTAGCTTTGTCGGGTTTATCAACTATTGTTATGTCAAATTCTTGCAGTAATAACAACCACCTTACAAGTATTCCACCTATTACTAGTTTATTATCAACTACCTAATGAAAAAGATTTCTAGATTCGATTGTGTTAATTTTTTGCATAAACATTTCAGATCACACTCAATGATCCATCATCAAGATGAAAATGAGAGAACCAAGAGAAAAATAATAAGATGCAGGCCAAAAAATGCCTAAAAAGGTTTGAGAAGGGAAGGAGGAAGGATGGGTTGCACGATAAATAAGGCACAAGGCAATGACTTGATAGGAGGAAAAATTCAAAACATGCAAACTATAAACAACTTTCAAAAACTTAAAAAATCAACAAAATTTCCAAGCACCTTATTTTGTTGATTTTTTAAGTTTTTGAAAGGTTGTTTATAGTTTGCATGTTTTGAATATCTCCTTCTATCAAGTCATTGACTTGTGCCTGATTTACTATGCAACCCATCCTTCCTCCTTCCCTTCTCAAACCTTTTTAGGCATTTCTTGGTCTACATCTTATCATTTTTCTCTTGGTGCTCTCATTTTCATCCTAATGATGGATCACAGAGTGTGATCCAAAACGTTGATGCAAAAAATTAACACACAATAAAATCCAAAAATATTTTGCAATTAACAATATGGATTGTGGAAACTTATTATCTTTGAAGTACCTAATGTTTGTATGATCTTTATGTATGAACACTTGATAGCCAGTTATATAGTGTCTAAACTTGTTAATGGCGTAGACAACTACAAGCATTTCTTTTTCTGTCATAGTGTAATTTAACTCTGCTCCTTGTAGGTTTTTGCTGATATAATATATTTCATACTCCTTATTCCCTTCTTTTTTCCCTAGGACTGCTCCAATAACAAAGTTCGATGCATCAGTGTGAATGTGAATCGACAATGTCCAATTTGGACCTCTTAGAACTGGTGCATGAGTTAAAGTTGTCTTTAATTTCTCAAATGAACTCTGAAAGGCTTCAGTCCAATCAAACTCACTATCCTTTATCAACAGAATAAACAAAGGGGCAATTTTTTTTTCTAAAAACTTGGATGAATTTCCTATAATAACCTGCATGTACAAGGAAGCTCCTGACATCATTATTTTTGTGGTACAGGTAGGGTAGATATAATTTCAATCTTCTTTGGGTCAACCTGTATACCTTCACTAGATATAAAGTGTCCTAACACAATTCCTTGTGTCATCATCACAAAACACTTCTCATTGGTGAGTGATAGATTATGTTCCTTACATATTTTTAACACTTTCTCTAGGTTACTAAGAGCTTCCTCATAACTTTCACCATAAGTGGTGAAGTCGTCCATGTATATATCCATGCAGTTTGTGCAAAATCAGAAAATATGCTAAGTATTTCCCTTTGAAAGGTAGCTGGAGCATTACACAAACCAAAAGGTAAGATAGAATATGCATAGGTTCCTCAGGGGTAGGTGAATGTAGTCTTATCTTGATCTTCTAGTGCAATCTTGATTTGGTTATAACCACTAAATCCATCAAGAAAAGAGAAATATTTCTTTCCTACCAAAGAATCAAGAACTTGGTCAATAAATGGTAGTGGGAAGTGATATTTCCTTGTGGCATCATTTAATTCCCTGTAATCAACACAAAATCTCCATTTCCCACCTTTCTTAGGAACTGTTACCAATGGTGAAACCCATTCACTATCTGATATAGGGTATATAAAACCCGCATCTAAAAGCTTTTTCAATTCAACTTTCACTATATCTCTTAGAGTTGGATTCATGCATCTTTGTGGCTATCTAATAGGCATATAGCCATCATTAATGTAAATCCTGTGCATGCAAAGATCAGGATCAATGCCCCTCATATCATGGTAATCCCATGCATATGTGGCTGAGTGTGCTGTAACATTGACTGCAAAGAATTTTGTTGTTCCTCAGTCAAGGAATTATTAATATTTAGCATCCTCCCTAGCATAATTTCCAACTCATTTGATGACTCTTGAAATGATGAGAGATCAAGGCTTGCTATAATAGGTAAACATTGTTGAGGGAGTAATGAATGAAATAGTTGTGATATCTCTTCTATAAAATCAATAGGTACAATACTTTGCAAGGGGTCTTGTAGGCATATGAGACAATCCTACTACTGTGGACTCCTACCACAGTCATTTTGGATTATATGGGCAATAAGCTCATCTTCATCCTGGTCATCCAATAAGGGGCTACACTCTATAGTCATTAGTGTTTGAAGAGAATAATTATCTTCTTCCTCGCCCAAATTAGGCCAAATTATGTGCTCAAGGTCTGCATATGGTTGGGAAGGTGGATAAAGAACCAAGTTCTTTGTGATTGTCCCATTAGATATTATCATTTTACCAGATCTGCAGCCTATAAATGCATCGACTGTTGCTAGCCAAGGCATGCCTAGGATGAGTGGGTAACCTGCAAGATTAACTTTGGGTTGTAGTACTATGAAGTCTACAGGGTATTCCCAAGAATTTAATGCAATAACTAGGTCTTCAATAACTCCTTTAGGCTTAATAGTGGACCTATCAGCTAATTGCAAGATAGTTTGTGTGGGCCCGAGGTTGATCAACTGAAGCAACTGCATTGTTTATTTTTTCATGAAATTGATGGCTGCCCCTAAGTATATCAAAGTGTTTTTAATGAGGGTCCCATTAATCTTAATTTCCACAACTGGACTACCAGGATCAATATACTTAGGGACTGTAATGTTCCCCAACATGATATCTGAAAGTTTCCCCAAGACATGAACTGTTTGTGGATCTTTCCTTTTACGACTTGGTTTCTTAAGATAGAGATCCCTTACTATTATGGTATAGATAGGGATGTCCTTGATAGCTTGAATAAGTGGGATTTTGATAACATATTTCAACTACCCTAGAAGGTCTATCTTAGCCAGTGTGTGATGCTTTTGCAAAGCTAAGCGTTGAGGAAAAGGTGGCTTGGGATTTGAGGTAGTGTAGTGTACTTGATTTTGTTTAGGTTCCAAAGATGGTTTATCAGAAGCCTTAACTATAGGTTCCTCATCCTCCATTTCTATGATTTTGGGGAGGAAGGTCCAACAAGTTGTTTTCCTGATTTGAGATGGACATCACTCACCTCTACCCCATAAGTGGGGTACTACATAGCTTCATTAGTAAAAGCTTGCTAAATAGGTTTAGTGTTAGGGTTAGGTGTAGGTTGGGCAGATATTTTTGGCTTGGGTGGCTGGGATGCAGGATGTGATGGTGGAATTAGTGCTTGTTGCTGTTGTGAAGGAGAGAGCATAGGCTATTGATAGTTCATATTTTCTTGCTGCCATTGCTGGCCTTTCTGCCATTAAGGTTTCCATTGATTCTACTGGGTTGGCCATTGTGGATTGTAATTGGAACCTTGAAAGTCTTGTTGTGGCCAAGGATTGGGCTGTTGGTTCCAAGTAGGTTGAGGGTTTGGCCATTGAGGATTTTTCCACTGGTTTTGATTTACTTGCCAGTGATAGGAGTTCCAAGTAGAAAAGTTTTGGTTGCCAATAGGAAAAGATAAATTAAAGCCAAGGGGGTCTTGTGGCATACCTTGTCTTTACTACCATGGCCTCCTTTGAGCTATATAAAATAGTTGTCCATCATCTCCTTCAATGGGTTGAAAGTCAAGCTTCTCAACCTTATCTTGCTGGATGCTAGCCACTTGCTTGCATTTGCAATTTTCTTTTCTTTGCCTATAGCTTGAACAATATTTAGTAAGCATAGCCTCAACTTCCTTCTACTTTTTCTGAATGTGTAGAGTATCCAACTGTGTTGCCAAATGACTGATTATATCCTATTTCATGTTTGATAACAGATTGCTCAACTCAAATTTTGAAATCCCAATAGATGATTTACCAAGAATTGATGTCCTATTATCTCTTGGACTCCTTGTAAAGGTCCTGGAATAATTTATAAAGACCTTACAAATATCTACAAATGATTGCTGAGAAATATCTCCCTAGCCAATGAGGTTCAAGGCATCCATATATTCTTCATTAACCCCTCTCAAAAAGACTAGCTTGAGAGACTCTTCTGACAACTTGTTCTGGGGGTTTTTCTTGAGAGAAAACTGAAATCTTTCAACATAATCCTCTAAAGTCTCATCATCCTTTTGTGTTATTTGGAATATGTCATCCTTCCTTCTATCAGGTCCTCTATAGTAGTCCTGATACTTCTTCAAGAATAGTGTCTTCATTGTGTCCCAGTCAGGAACAATATCACTACCTAATCCCATGAACCATCTCAAAGATGCATCTTTGAGGGTGGTAGGAAAGAGTTTTAGCCTATGTGCATTAGAAGTATAGTCATAGCTTCTACACAAGACATCAAATTCAAAGAGAAATGTATCTAGGTCTTCAGTTATTAACCCATAGAAAATTGGAAAGGTTGAAGGAGGAATGTTCTTCAGCACTGTGGCTTTTTCCTAGTTAGTAATAGGAAATCCAAATGTTGGTCGGGCATCATCATCATTTACATCACCCATGGTGTGGTGTGTTCCTTCTGTATGTGTGCTAGAAGTTGGTGAAAATGAAATTTCTTCTTCAGTGGTACCTTCACTCTGAGTACTAGGTTCACCAATTTTTGTGATAGCTTCTTGGCGTGTAGAGGGAAGGAACCTACCCAAGGAGTCTCTTTGCCTCCACATACATAAAATTTGACTTTAAATTCAATGACCTGCACAATGTTAGTAGTTTGGTGTTGAAAAAGGTGGTATCTAACAGTCCTAATGCTTGAAAAGAGAAATTTAACTATGAAAACTATAAAAATAGGTCTATGAAGATAACACTATCCCTGACATTGGTGCCAAAAATGTAAAGTATAAGCTAATGTTTGTAAACTTGGTGAGATCCACTCAATTCAGAGGGTCAACTAACTAAACATTCCACTTGACACTACTTAAGACTACATTAAATTATCAACCAAGGTGCGTAAGATTATGATGGTGCAACATTATATATGCCTTCATGGACTCAAACTACCTAGAATATCCTAATAAAGTCATTCTAATTGCTGGAAATGCACAAAACTATAAAATAGTAAAAATATAAACTAAAATAGTTGCTATGGCTACCTATAGTAAAGGATATGACTGAACTTTTGCTAATGAAATGAAACTGTATTAACTAAAAACTTAATAAAAACTACTAACTCAACATAACTATCCTCTAGAGTATTATCAATGATTGTTACATGCATGTTCCTAAGCATTGATTCTAGTAAACAAGAAATGAAATCCCATTTAACTTGCATATGATTTATGAATAATAATAAACTAATGATAATTATCAATAGAAATGAATAATTGAAAAAGATGAAGTGAAGAACAATACCTTGAGTGGCTTGCTCAAGCAACTGTTCCCACTTTAACTGAACTCAATCTAACTACTAGATTTCACGAATTCCATGAATTTTTCTCCATTTATTGCGTAAGATGAAAGATTACAAAATATTCTTGCACAAATCGTACTCAATCATCCTGAAGATTCATGTTTCAAACTAAAAGTAACAAATAATATAAATTGTAAAAAAACTAACTAACCTATGGACTCAACCAATAGTTATATATAAATTGAGGAATCATTATTGAAAACAACTGCTTAACTAAAATCATTAATTCCACTTCTAGATATTTAGAGCATAGAATTAAGATTTGGAATTATTCAACTATTGTCTCCTAAAATTGCACCCTTTCTAAGTTGCAAAACTTAGCATTTTGGAGAAATATGGGAACATTCCTAGGCCTGTGGGTTGCCTAAACTTGGAATGAACCTCTAGAGAAGGTTGGCTCCTAAAGTACTCACCTAATCTATTCCTTGTGATGGAAAAGGGTAGAAAGAAAAGAATAAAATGAATTCTACCTATGTGGGTGATGCACCTAATGTGTTTTTTCAGAACCCATACTGTTGTTTTAACACACAATTTTCTTAAAAGGTCAGGTTAACTTAACACAACTCAGATATTTTTATATATTAATGCATAAGTATTTTTCAAGGAGGTTTGGTTCTCTTAACACTTTTGAAGGAAAAGAGTTCTATCACAACTAAAGTAACTATTTGAACCACTACACAACTTACAACCTACAAAAAATATATGTTTCTTCTACCTAAAGGTGCTAAAATGAGATAAATATTAAAGGAATTACCAAAACTCACAAGAATATTCATTCATCATGATACTACACACAATGAGATAGCTTCAAAGAAGGTAAAACACTGAAATTTCATTGATAAAAAGGGTGTTACTACTGTACATGTCTGATATTGAGTCAAAATGTTGTCTTTTGCCTGAAAGAGCTCCAAAATAAGCTACAATACATGTTGAATGATGTTTGAAGTTACTTATTCTTTTTTGAAGCTTGCCCCACACACATACTTATAGAAGCTCCTTGGTCGTGTATAACAAAAAACCCCTAAAAATAGCCCCCAAAACCTCTCCAAAACGTTTCCAAAGTGAAGAAAAATTCAAGCCATAACCTTACCCACAATAAAAGCATGAGAAACTACTCCTAGATGCTCTCATTCCCTCCAAAAACCTAGTCAAAAACAACCTTCATGCCTTGCACATGTTGGTCAATCTCCTCCAAATTCCCTACATGCTTGGCACAAGTCATTATTATTCAAACATATCTCCCAACTGTTTTGACTCATACTTTTGATATGTTCAAACACCTCTATCTTACATATTCAAAACATTAAATAAAGCGATTTATAATTTCATCACTTCAATAATGTTTTTATATTTTCAAATTGATGCAAGAAAAGCAAAACACATGAATCGTCTATGCTTTAAAAGACCCTAAATTTGCTCCAAACTGGGTCAAACAAGCCTATATTTTTGGCATGTGTTGGCTAACCTCTCCAACCTCTCCTATATGCTCTCTACAACTCATTAAGCCTCATCACACCCCTTTGACCATTCTTGAAGGCACCTACATTATTTTGTAATAAATAAAACATTTAAATAAGTGATTTATAATAACATCACTTAAATAATGTTTTTTACATTTCAAATTGTTTCACATTGCAAAAGAAAAAGAAAATTCCATGACTCAGCCATCTTCGAAGGATATTCAAATGCAAATCATAAAAGGGGGTTATCCTTGCAAAACAAAATGAAAAGGCAAAAAAACTAGGGCATATAATACTATTGCATTATTTTGAAAGGATTATTTTCTAAAAATAAAGGAAAAAATGCCTTCTCCCAAACTGACCAATCTTTAGGGTTAATAAACCCTAAAACAAAAAAAGGGCACATTTCATGCTCATTTCACTTTGTATTTTATCTCTGTGCTGGGTGCTGCCATAGTCTTTTCTGTGCTGGAGGGTCGAGGGTTTATGGAGATGCTACGTGCAGATTTTTTGTATACTTGAATAGGCCGAGCTTGGGTAAGCCATTTCCTGTAGAACTCACACCATTTCCTTTCATTATTTGTCAATAAAATCTTGCTTCGAGCTCCATTTTCTGCAAAAATAATGAGGATGTTGTTTATTGTTTCTTGTACGATGTGTTTGCTTGCAATCTCTAGAAACAAAAGTTTTCTTTCTCTATTTTTTTTTTTGAAATCTCGAGCCCCCATCATTAAGTAGTTTTTACTTTTGATTTCTTTTGTATTTTTCTCGAGGGTTTAAAACCCTAAGTCTCTGTTGAGTTGAAAAGATTGTGTAGGATTATAATATGAATGAGACTTCATGAGAGGGTGAACAATTGAAGCAAGAGCTATCTCAGTCGACTGTTTCACAAGAAAAGGCTGCCCTATGAAGGAAAAATGGTTTGCACAATGATTCAATGCCATTACATAGTACGGGTTGTTGGCTTTCAATTTTTTATTGTGATTGTTTGTTCTTGATGACAAAACTAGTTTTTGGTGACACGTTTATATGATCTTGGTGGCACATGATGTTTATAGTTGGTTCACATGGTGATTCACATGGTTCATGGTATGCACTTTCAAATTTCAGTTGTGATTTACATGGTTCATTGCATGCTTATAGCAGGACATGCATTTGTTTTAGGGAATGCATTTGCTTTAGGGTATATATTTTGTTTCAAGACATACATTTGTTTTAGGGCACACATTTGCTTCACAGTATATATTTTGTTTCAGGTATATGGCATGGTTATTCAGGTATATATGATTTATTATCATTACAAGTCTCAGGTATATTCAGGTTGATCACTTTCAGATTGTGATATATTCAACTTGATCTTTTGCAAGTTGTCTTCATATGATATATGAATGACACATTTCATGTTTGCACAAAAATATCCAAGTTTATGAAAGGCATAGGAATGTAGATTACAAGTTTTAAACTTGTATATATATTCTCTTCATTGATATTTAGTGTGCAAATATTTTGCTTCATGGTTTACAATGTTTTGAGCAACTTGAACAGTCACATTGTATGTGACATCAACTTTAGAGATTTTTTTGTTTCAAATAAGAAGCTTTGAATGTTGGTATCTTAAAGGTTTTGTTTGGTGGTAATAAGGTATCGATAATGTTTTCCATAATGATTTGAGCCTAATGTTTATATCGGGCTATATGAGACACAACATACATGTGACTTCACTTTACTCTTTAGTTGATTGGTGAGTTGGCACCGACAGTGAATAATTGATTATGATGTGGAATAAATGTGTCAGCATATGTGGCTGAAGACTTTTCATCAAATTTAAAAGCATTATTATGGTTTATTAATTATTGTGTTTTGCTTTGTATCGGACTTCAAAACATTATTATGATTGTTAAAGTCTTTGAAAAACTTAACAAAAAAGAAAAATACGGCAATGTCATTATGTGAAGGGTTTGGAACACTAATCGCCATGAGGATGTTTTGGTTTCAGCTGTAAATCTGTATTCTTCAATTATAGTTGATAAGGAAGCGACAATGGCAGTTGGCTTCTTCCAGCTGGATGGTTATCAGGTTTTGAGACTTGTTTTTTAGTTTGGTTTTTTCATCAAAAAAAGGTATTATTTTTGTTGAAAATTGTTTCTTGAAGCAAATGAGTAAAGACAGTTAATGTTTTTTTTAAGGCTCAGGCTATAACTGAAATAGTTTGTTAACTTTGTTAACCGTGGTGATATTTGTAAGGATTATTTAGGGTTTTTTCATTTAACCCTAACCCGAGTGGTTTATAGTTGTTGAAACTGCATTAAGTGATTATAAAATGACAACATTTTTTCAATGACAGGGGCTTGAAGAGGCAAACAATAGGCATTCATTTTGTGAGAAAGTTTTGAGATGTATTGATACAATGTTTAGTCTCGAAAATCTTAAAAAGTGATTTTGTAACAGTGTTTACATCAAGAACTATTTTGTAATATGTTATAGTAATATTACTTGATGTATCATTTGGAGATGTTATTAGTCTTATATAACATTCTCCTATGTGCTTATTGAAAAACATTTTTCACAGTCTTCTATTAAGGCACTAGGAATGATAATTTGCATTACTAGGGTATTGATGGAACACTGTTTCATTATATACATTGGATTTTGTGGAGTTGGTGCTCCTGTAACTTTGGAGTTGGTGCTCCTATAATTTTGGAGTTTGTGCTCCTATAAATTTGTGGAGTTGGTGCTCTTGAAACTTTGGAATTTGGTGCTTTTGAATTGTATGGAGTTGGTGCTCTTGAACTTTGTAGAGTTGGTGCTCTATCTGAATAAAGTGATAAAAGTTTTGAGTGGTTTTTATTCCCCAAGAGGGTTTTCCACTCAGGACATATAATGTGTTATGTGACGAGTCTTTGTGTGATTGTCTTTCATGTCTATATCTTATTTTCATAAGTTATCAGATGCATTAATGTCTATTATCAGTTCTTATTTCAACAATGTTAATGTAGTCTGCTTTTACAAGTATTTTCACAATCATATGTTGCAAATTGGTTTAACAGCTTATGTTTTGCATGTTATGGTGAAAAGTCTTTAGTCTATCACTTCACATGTTCTTTCATAGTTTCATAGTTCAAGGTTGGTATGTTTCAATCTTTCATAATATATTGAAGCTCTTTGTTGTTTCAATGCTTATCATATGTCATTTAGTTGCACAGTTGTTACAGTGTCTCATAAAGCCACATTGAAATTGGATGGTCTTAAGGTGATTCAATGATTTTGGTCTTCATGTACATAGTCTTATGAGTTGCACTTGTTTTGTCATCATGCTTTAATTGTTAAAAAATGTTAGTCACATTTTTTGCAAGTGCAAGATATCTCACACAAGTTATATTGGCATAAGTTGTCTAAAAGAACTGAGTCAATGTTGTCATATTTTTGTTTACCTCTTTCATGAATGCTTTCAAAGTAACTACTCTACTCTGTTGAAAGGACATTTGAACTAATTTTTTTTGTTAAAGTTTAAAAGGTTTGAATTTTTGGTCTGTTTATCAGACACCGATTCACCCCCCCTCTTAGTGTCTGTCCATACTCCAACATGGGTATAATTCAAAGAATCTACACATCTTTCCAGTAGACCTCCAATCATCATGTTCTTTGTTAACCTGTACAAGATTGACATGCTTCATGACCTTTCTCTATCACATGAGCCTTCAAAGCTCTTGTGACTGACATTATACCTCTATCATTGCCACTATCATCATTCTTTTGAGAATGACTATGATTCAATATGTGACCTTTATACTCTCTTGGGATATCATACATGCTCTTGAACACCTTTGTAAATTATTTTGAACACCTTTGTAGTTGGAAACATGCCATTGTATTCTTTTCCTTCTATCTATGCTTTGGCACGGTGAGCATTGACCACTGTACTTAATGAATAGGACAAATTAGAACTCAACAAAAGAGCAGGTGCCATCCCAACTAAATGTCTACCTTGCTAAGATGATGTGCCATAGTGTATGTGGTCTTGAATACCTGGATTGCTTGATCCTACTTCACAACAATTGTAAGAAGAATTATTTTCTCCATTTTTCCTTTGAGTATCCAAACAACTATAAGAAAATTCTGCTCCATCTTGGTGCTATTTCAAAGGCCATAAAGATGTACCTGTATTAACTATGCCAGGAAAACCCAAATACAGTTTTCAACTTCAAATATTCTCCAAGGGAATGAAAAGCCTAATCCTGCCAACAATTGCAAAGTGTTGGTTTCTCCCTTCTCATCTTAGGGATTTGACTCAAAAACAAGTGAACTTAACGAATTGGGTGATGTAGTTGTTGAGACTGTTGGGCCTGCACTTACAAGATAACCTGCCCTGTGGTATCAAAGATTACCATACCATATGAAACTCGGTATCTTTCCTTCATGTACTTTGAAGAGGAATATCATGAGCATTCTGCATCTTGTCATTGTTATATAGGCTTCTCACATGATTTGAGATAGGATTCCTTGACTGTTTTGCATGTTTCTATTCATTTTGCTTTTGTCACTGTGTATGACTGCTCTTACCATCATAGCATTATTCTTTGATAAAAACATCTACATTTTTGTAGACTAGGGGCTCATGAAATGTGATTCTTTTGCACTCTCATCCCTCTTAAAAATAAAGGGAAACATGCTGGGCTCAACCCTTGTGGGAGCCCATTTCACTCCACATGCTGTGATGTTAAAGAAATGGATCTTGCAATGATATTCAACCTATACTTGCAATAAAATGAACAAACAATGTTAGATAAAACAACAAAGCCAAAAGCTTCCAATAATGCTTCATGATTTAATGATATTCCTCTACTCTTTTGGATATTTGAGATGTTGCCAAATTGTTTCAATGTCATATGATAGTACACTATATGTTTGTTGAAATTGAATTGCATATAATTAGAAAACATATCTTGAGCTCTAACACCAAATTTTCTCAACTCCTGCAGGCATTCTGGAGCAATGGAGCAAACTTCTGGAGGACACAGGAGCTATCTAGAGATGCAACAGATCAACGTCCATCCTCACCACCTAGGCAATGATGAATGCCTTTTCTTTTTATATGCTCCTCTTTTCTTCAAATGTATAGCCTACTTTTTATATTGCATTGAAGGAGTTAATCCCATAGCTTGTGTGAGAAATTATACACTTGAAATTATCAATAAAAGATAGTTTTAATGCAAACACTTGTTCACTCTCTTTTTTGTTGTATATGCATTTGCATAATGTAATGTAGTCTATTTTGATAATTCTTTGTGCATATGAATGGAAAATAGCAGAATTCAACGTGTATCTTTTATCTTTTAACTGCAAACACAAACTTAGATCTACCTAATTGAGCTGGAAACAAAATTAGGTAACATCAACCTATGACTAAAAAAGAAGGAGAATCCTATTGAAACTAGACTTCTTTCAAAATAGAATGTATACAACCATACACCCATCTGTCAAAGTCCCATGTAAGAAATACCTCTTGTTCATTGTTTACTAATTGATTGTAATAATGCACATTCTATCTTCATTAAGTGCCTTTAACCAAGATCATCACGTTTAATTGTTTCTGAAATTTCCCTTGTTTTGGGGTCCAATGCACCTTTTGCTATGGGTTCATTCTACAATTTTTGTGTATCATGGTTCCTCCTTTAGCTGCAAACAAGTTAGTTTCACAAAAAACATATACAAGGATAACCAACATAATTAAACATGGCATTCCATCAACATTTCCATAAACATATTCATATAAACCATTTAATGTTAATATATTAAACCATAATTCCATCACCATGTTTTTGGGTTTAGTTATGCATAATGGATATAAAAAGGATAGTATGATATGGAATATTGTTTATAAAGTGTGTTTAAAAGTATCTTAAAGTCTGCATAAAACTAACAGAAAACAAGCTACTATCTAGACCTGTCACCTACGTGAGGGGTTTTTTCATTGTAGTTTTTGATGGTAAGAAAGAAAAAAACACCATTCTCAATTATGTTTGGCAGTGGGAAGGAAATCTGTTGTAGGTAAAATCTTGGCACCCAGAGTTTGATTTGTCTATGGAATCATTTTCAGTTTTGTTGATCTGGGTTCATCTCCCAAATATACCCCTTTCACTTCTGTTTCAAATCATGTTTTGCTATAATCGAGAACTCTTTGGGAAAATTTGTGTAGATGGATGGAAACTCAAGAAATTTTATTCATACAACTTATACCAGGATCTTGGTGGAATTGGGCATCTCAAAAGATCTTTCAGTTGAAATTATCTTGAGGGCCAATGGAAATTGCTGGAATCAACCATTGGACTATGAAGGTTTGATCTTTAGATGTAGAAGATGTTATCAAACTGGTCACATCGCTACAAAGTGCCCAACTGTCAAGACTCAACCAAATCAAGTGGTTTCTTGGTGGAAGGAATCTTCCCCCAAGCATTATTCTATTTTGAACCCTCCAAAAGAGAATATCTCCCCTACAAAATCATATGCCAAGAAACAAAATGTAGAGTTGGTCAAGGAAAGATCTCTAGTGCCAAAGACAGCTGATAAGATGCTCTAACCAAGTGAACCAAGCTACCAGGAAAAGGAAAAAAATTCTTTGAGGCCCTCGCATACTGACTCTTAAACAACAATTAACCAATCCTCGATCTCTCCTACATTGGCTGTGTGGTCCCGAAATGTGGAAGCGACTTCGAAAACCTCAAATGGAGTGAAGGGTGAACGTAATCCAGATGAGAAAAATTATTCTCAAGTTCAAGGTTGGATGGAGGTTAAGAGGAAGAAATTTATCTCTCCTCACAAGATGTCTCTCAGGTCCTCCAAAAGGGGGAACAAATGGCAACATGAATTTCTTTTACAAGCTTTGGGTTGGGTGGTTTTGTTCTGGCTTAGGCTTAGGCATAGGTGTTTTTTCTTGTGCCTTGTTACTGTAAGTGGCAATAGTAACTCTATGTTTGCACCCCTTTTTAGGGTTGATGCATCTCTCAATTTTATTTTTTCATATATGGGAGTGGACCCCATGTAACATCTTATTATAGATAAAAAATAAAATTATTTATTATTAATGATTAGGTTAGGTTAAGGGTTCAAATTAAATTGCATTATTATTATATCATTAATGATTGGGCTAGGTATTATATTATATTATAATTTATTATTATTATGATATTATTATTTGAGTATACTATTGTTTTTTATATTTTAATCATATTTTAATTGAATTAGGTAGATTAAGGATTCAAATTATGGGTCAACTAGAGGTGATATATGTAAGGTTTATTCTTTACTTATGTTTAGGTTTAGGGTTGAAATTAAGTATTATATTATTATTATATTATATTTTTATTATATAATATTATATTATTATTTTTTATATATTTACTATTATATTGTATCATTCTTAATATTATATTATTATTTTTTGCTAGGTGAGCTGTGGACATGGGGTCCACTCCCTTGAATATATATCACTATTTAAAAAAAAAATGCATTAGCCCTTTAATAGGGACACATCAAAATTACACACACACACACACATATATATTCCTTTTTTTTGATCTTAACATCATTTGGTGCTCTACTTTTAAGGAGGGTGTCTTCTTCCTCTTTACTTGTGTCCATTCAAGAGAGAGCAGAGTTTTGTACCATTTTTTCTTTTGAAATGACTTTTTTTCTTCAACAACTACAATCTTAGGTGTTTGGAAAAACATTTACATTTCCTCTACTTTCTTATAGATTTATCTCTCTTGTGTAATTGATGAAACTAATGCAAAAACCTCTTCATTAAAAATATCTTGTGTGACTTTTGTGAGTGAGTTGTGTAAGATATGTGTAGGGGATATGATTGGCTTCGCCAAGCCCTCCAAAAACTCTTGGCATGAATGTGTATCTTTTGGAGTTCCTGGTGGGATGACATAGTGATGGGCCTCTACCCCTATCCACTAAGTGGGCCTTCCACTTAGTTCATGAGATCCCTTCTCATAAATTCATTTCTTTTGACATGGGGAAGTAGAATGCTCAATAGAAAAGCATTTCCTATATTTGAATGCAATTTTTTCGTGGTCTATTGGTTGTCTCCAACTTTTGTATCTATGTAGGAATACCTTTGATGGGTCCATTTCAACACATAAGCATACACAAGTGGAACTTTCATTATTAATTGTTTCTTCCAATGTGCAATAATACTAGCCTAAACAATTTTTGATGACTTGAAAACTATTTAATTCCAAAAATTGTAGAGATAAGGTAGTCATACCTAGAGAAACACTAAAGAGAAGGTATTAGCCTAAGGATTTGTAAGGTAGGGGGACCAACCACACCAAGGCTCTAGGTCACGGAGATTCGAGAGTAGAGGGCTGCCCTATCTTACCTCAAGCTATTGGGTGTTTAGGATAAGAATTGAGAACGAATAACACTCTCAAGTGCTTCTATCACTCTACAGATTCAAAAGTCTAAATGAGGCTAGACAAGCCAATTTTTGGAGTCCAAACTATACCTAAAACAACTCTTTGTCTGAGGATGGCAGTGTAGGTCTAGGAAGACAACACGATGCGCTGGCATCTCTCTGGCACCCTGCCATCCATACGACCAAAAAATGCGAAATATAGTATGGATAGCAAGAAAAACCTACTAACTACCTACCTGACTAATTTCAATGAAATAAACAAAATAACGAAATACACAAAATAGCTACATAAATGATAAAGAAGATAGATGAAGATAAGGGTGATGAATATCAACTCACTAAAGCTCTAGTTCACCAACAAGCTCCACACACACGTTCACCTACACACAACCAAGAGAGGGAAAAATGTTGGGTTGTATAGGGGTTTGCCTTAGTCAAACCCTTGTTTTGGTGTTTTCACCTCCACAGACAACCAAAAAAGCCATGAGTAGAAAATACGATAAAGGAAATAGAAAGGAGAATATTGAACACTACAAAAGATACAATGCTACTCTATCAAACCACAATAAGAAAATGAGAGTGAAGCGATACCACCTCCACCCAAAGGCTCTAAAGGCCAATGAAGGAAGAATGCAAGGAAATGAGTATGAAAAAGTCGACATGGCCGCAATAGTGACAAAGGGAGGTCTCGCAAGACTCCAAACCTGCAGCTTCTATGGTAGCACAACACGTACAGAGATGAAGTTGATGGAGTAACAAGTTGCTGCAATGCTCAATGGAGTTGTGAAAATTGTTAGAATTGTGAAGAAGATCGAGAAAAATGCTCAAGAGGTGCTCAAGAGATGAAGTGATAGTGAAAGATAGGCATTTCAAGATCAAAATGGGAGAGGAGTCATTTTTAGGTCGACTGGTCAACACAGGGGCGTTATGCTCCATGCCCAATGGAGAGTGTAACATCCCTGTAGATACTAGAAGTAAGATTTTATTAGGGATGACAACATGCCGCACTCATGTTCCTGACAAATTTTCCCCTATTGGCACACAAAACAAACACCAAGTGGATGGAAGGCAGGTGGGTGATGTGGGATTTTTCCTTTTGGTTTGATTTTCTTAAGTGAAGGGATGCAAAAGGGGAATTTACACAAGGAGTGCAAATTCGCTCCTATACATTTTCCCTCCACTTTAGTGAGCACGAGTATAGATGAGTGTTTAGTAAAGTAGATCAAAAAGTTAGAAATGTATACCTAAACCATCGAGGAAGAAGATCGCGGTTTGGAGAGCTTGAAAGCATAGGTTAGGAAAAGGACTCCATAGGTACTCTCTCTTGAGGAGTTTTGAACAAAAGGATTTTGTAGCTCCATAGAACTACAAAGTTGAACAAAGTACATCGAAGGCCCGCAGACCAATCATGGAAAAATCCCGTAGGATGCAAGCGCTTCACAGTGTAACACCCCGTCGTGCAAACCCCGAAGGACAACTAAGTACACAACAATTTTTTTTTTGAAAACACAAAGTAAAAGTACTATGTTAACTATTGCAACTAACATAATTACAAATGCAAACTAAATGCCTAAGTCCCTTGGGGTACACGAAGAGACACTACGTAATCTACCCATTAACAAATTTGACTAATCTAACATCTGATTCTACTAATATAAGTTTTCAAATAAACATTTATAAACGATAAACATTATGACAAGAATGAACCATAAAGATGCTATACAAAATTTACTAAGCTATTCAACTTAGAAATAAATAGAACTCATTAGCTCAAATATGATATAACATCATGTACAATTGTATCCATGAATAATGTTGAATTACAAAGTGTGAATATACATTACATCATTCTTCAAATCAAATCTTAATAAATAATTATCCAAGTTTACAACATACATCAACCCAATACATGGGAGAGTTACATTTTAATTTACAAGATATGAAAAAAGTACAAATATATACATCTGAAGGAACATAACTCTGGATCAATATGTCATAACAATCTCTGCATTGAAGGAACAACTGCCAATTGGGAAACCCAATGGGGTGCGAAGCACGTTCCACCCGACCACCCCCGTGCTAGGAGTAGTTAAGAAAGGATTCCCGACCAAGGACATCTAAGGTAACACATAAGACCCAACTCCAACATGGAAAGAAAAGTCAAACAAATAAGAAACTATAACAACAAAATTCCACTAATAAAACATGACAACAATAATTACCCAAACATTATAATAAACCACTTCCAGAGAATTCCATTTAAAACAACTAAGGGGAAAGCTTAGAGGAGAGTGTCATCGCATGGCCTTCATGAATTATCCTGATATCCTATCACAAGGTGCCACCTCCATTTATGGTTATCCTGACTGCCTATCTCAAGGCGTCGCCCCATAGGGTGACTCATGTGGAATCATGCATTTCTCGTGAAGACGAGATCACGACTATGCCAACCACAGCCTTCTCGAACACCTATAGTCTAAAGAAGCCCTATTAGGTGAACGAGGAAACTATATTTATCTTATTAATATTTAATTACCCATCCCCTAATTGATTAGTTAGGTTTTCACTTTTTTTAACTCCAACTCTAATGTGGGTTATCCTGACAGCCCCTTTGTGCGCTGACGCCCACATAGAGCCACTCTCCCTAGAACCCCTAACATACAACAAAATCAAAGGGATTGTACTCTCAAGTTCTCTAAACACAGAATAAACAATCACAAGGCAAACCATCTCGCTATAATCATATGACTCAATTACATAAACAAAATGATGCAACTCAAGGTATACACAAGGTTACAACCATAAAGAAAATGGAATCAAGTTTCAAATATAGAAGCCACATAACTTAAAACAACAAAATCTAAAACCTATGGAAGTTTAACAATAACCCTATTTCCTATAATAGGTTGACTAACTTAAGGATTCCACATGTTGATAATCCCAATTTAAATAATCCAAAAAGAACTCATGGCACAAAATAAATTAACCAATTTATCAATATCAAGAAATTGATTTATAATACAAATTCACTATGTTTAACAGTTAGATGAAAACATTGCACTACAAGAAATCCATCTCAAATATCAAACCACCAATTTCCTCAACTTATTTCATTAAATAAAACACTCAAATAGATTTGAATTAAAAGCTCACAAATAAATTTGTTAAAATTTCTTCAAATTTCTTCAATAAGAAAAACATAAAATCGTTATAAATAACTTACATAATATTATTCCATATAATATATATATATATATATATATATATATATATATATATATACACCCTTTTTTTTACAATTTAAATTAACATTACAAAATAATTCATATAAATAAATAAATAAATATAAATATATATTTATTTATTATATTTCTTTTATTTATTTTTTTAAAATTATAAATAATCCCAATATATATATATATATACTACTTATTTAAATCAACTTTGATTCTAATAAAATCCGAATTATAAATAAATTTAAAATAAAACAAATTTAATTGCTTTACTTATTTTGTTTTATTTACATAGGCTGTGCGCAGCCTGGGAGGTTGCGTCCTCCTGTGGGAAGGCCGCAGCCCCACCAGGGCTGCACCCAACACCATGGGTGTGGGGAGGTGTGGCTATGTCGACCCTCCCCTCCCATCTCATAATTATATATATATATATTTTTTAAGAAAATTTCCGTACGGACGGAAAATAAAACAATTTGTTCAGGAACTAAAAATATTTTAATTTCCCAAATGAATTAAATTCTCAATAACAGTAAATCAGTATAGAATTTTATGAGAATTTTATTTTCTTTTTCAAACATATGAAATAAATTGGAAAACAAAACACCATATTTAAAATGGCACAAAAGTTTTCCTAATTTCCTGAGTTTTAACCAAATTTCCTGAGTATAAATTTTTATTTTAAAAATTCATGGGGGTTTTCTCTTCATATTCCTCAGTTTTTTTTACAGAGGTTTTCTATAACTTACAAAGTTACAATTTAAAGAATTTCCATCAACAAGATTCACTAATTTTATTGTGTAAATTTTCCGACAGGGGTAACAATCTACAGAGGTAACAATCCACAGCCTACAGAGGTAACACAAATATAACGACAAAATTGTGCAGCCGGAAACACTATTCTCTACAGAAAAACTTCTAAATTTTACAAGGGTACAGTCAAATCCTTTTACACAAACAAACAACTTTTCAAAAGAAGAAAGCATTCAAAACAAAACATAGGAAGGACCCTATTTCCTCAAGTTTGTAGAAGCAAAAATTGTGCAAAGTTTCGCCTTTGAAACTTCCAGCTTTTGAGCTCTTCCCAGAAGCTTCACCTCCAGCCAAAATTCAATTCCACAAACACTCCTCAGCCTTTTCCAAATTCTTACACAAAAATACACCAGAAAACCCAAAAATCACACACAGAGCTACCCCTGTTCTCAGCCAAAAATTCCTGTAAAGAAATTTCTATTACCCCATGCCCCTTTTTTTTTCGAAAATATTTTCCCACAATAGAAATTCATTATTTCCCCACTACTTCCCGTAACCATCAATAAAAGAATCAAATAATTTTAAAATCAGTTTTATTTATTTTATTTTATTTTATTTATTTTACTAATAATAATAATATAATTTTAATAAGAAATTTAATTAACTCCAAATGCAATAGCAAATTTAACATTTTAAAATATCAGCGAAGCAAATTTATTTTATTTAAACTATTCATTTAATAGAGAATATAACTCAATTAGCTTAACTACAATTAACTTAATAACTCCATCAATTAAATATATTAATTGTTCACACATACCCAAAATCAATTACATCACAATTAACAAAAAATTAATTACATCACAACTAAAACATTAATCAATACAACACAAATACACACAAAGGCAAATAGAAACAATAACAATGGACTCATAGAAGACGAACTTGGGACGGGAACTCTTTCCTAACCACTCTTTTTTTTTTAACATCAATCCCGTTGAGTTTATGAGACACGCTCAAACCTGACAACTAGGTGGAGTCGATGTCCAGTACCTGCATCCTGCATAGAAACAAATGTCGTGAACATGTAAATCACCATAGCAAACACACCGTGAAAGGTAATCGCAGGGTAGCAGGGCACTTGCAAGCAAGTGATGCCACTCCGTCCTTTCACCAAGACGCACTAACAAACACACCAAACATTATAACAGCATAAAACTCACAACATCACTATATATATATTATTAAAGAACACCACAAAATAGTCATGTAACATGATCACCATAAAATGTATCATCTAACCACATATGTAAAAATCTAATGCAACTAATCAACCAAACTATAAATCCATGCACAACCAAAATGGTGAATTGATCACCCACACAACCAAGTACAAAATCCATCCATAAGAGTAACAACAACATGAGGGGTATCACACACAGGCCCTCAGACTTGCAAAGAAGGTGTCCCATAGGTATTCTCTCATGATGGAAGCCCAGTGTAAGGGGACTCTGTAGAGTTAGACTGGAAAGTATCTTCACAAGCGCACCTGTAAAACATGTTAGAAAACAAAAAACAACCACATAGGAAAGCAAGCAGATAGTCATGTAGATAGTCAAAAAGTCAAAGGAAGAGATTTCAAAGGGGTCCCTCAAGAACCCTTCAAAAGAAGAGGGGTCCACTCAAGGGATGTGTTGTTTGAAAGTGAGAGAGCATTTTTTCGCAAATCAATTCAACATCAAGGAATCCTTTTGAAAGATATTTACTTTATCAAGGAATTCGAAAGGAAGAAAATGCCCCCTTGCGAGGGGAAGGTCGATGCTTCTCTCGTACGAAAAGATGCTCCCTCCTTGGAGGAAATTTCTTAAGTTCTTTCTTTGTGAACCCATGACGAAAGAAACACGTTCCGCTAGGGGTCCAAATTGAGAATGCGATTTTTGAAGAAGTTTGCAAAGATTTTTGAGAAAAGATTCATTGGAAATTGAATGTGTTTTATGAAAATCAAAGTTGACCTAATAGCCCCCCTTAGGATGGTGTGTGTCGAACACAAGGCATGTGCCATCCTAAGGAGAGAGAAGCAAGAATGAAAAAGTGATGTTGTGGCCTGTGGGACATAGCGAGATGTCACCATGGTAATTTTGTTGCACACATGAGGGACAACACATGAGCACTGCAACATCACAACTCAAGAAAAGAAGAGAAAAAGATAATAGAACTATATAAAAAAAAATCACGAACAAGGGACACAGGGGCAATATGATATTTCAGGGTCAAAGTTGCTCATAAATATATATAAGTATAATAATAGGATATTTAATGAACTATCATCAACCCCCTACTATATCAGACCATATGAAGAATTCACAAGGAAACAAAGTTAAAATAAAAAATTGGGTCAACATGGAAGGGGAGCCTAAATTCCCCCAACACTTTGCATCATCCCCAATTTGTCAAAAATCAATACACATAATAGAGGAATAATGATGCCACAAATAGAGGAAGTTTTACAACACATAATCACTCCTGTATCCAAGCACCTACAAGGGTGACAGGGTCATCTAGGAACACATAATGCAAGGACAAGGGAGCACAATCACACACACACACACTCTACACTACAGATAAAGAAGAGGCACCTCCTTAACACTCATCAACCAAGAGGTCATTGACCTCACAATCTAGATCATTATATGGGGAAGGAAAATGATCCTGCAAGGGTGGAATGCCAAGGGGGGAACCCTTCGATCCTCTTGCAACAAGAGCCAAGGAAGGAGACTCCTTGGGGTATCCTCCACTTAGTTCCTATGGAGAAAAGGTCAACGACTTTGTGAAGATCGCTGATAGGGCCGGGACCTCACCTAAAGAGTTAAACACGCACTTCATAGGAGTGCCATGTGTTACCTCAACGGGTGAGGGAGGCGGCACCCAAGATTCATTACTAGGCTCACCGAGTGACTTGGGAGTAGTGACAAAATCAAGGGATGTTGGAGCTTCTTCCATCACAAGGATGACACATGCTAATGCATAATCACCCTTTGAAGAGGGTGGACTCCTCTTTCGACCCCCATTACTAGCGGGGTCATCCTCCACCTTCCGCTTTGTCGGAGGGTGCAAGACCCCCATGGACGAGGCAAAAGGTGCAAAGGAGGAGAAAACTATGGCAGATACCACTGAGGTGTTCGACATGTCCATGAGATTAGAGAATGGCAGGATGTCCGGAAGTGACATCAAGAGAGGGGGCTCGATCGAAGGAGCAATAAGCACCTACACCCTTTTAGGGCTAGGGGTGTTTATGCTCATAGTAGGAGCCGAAAGAAGCATTGAGATTGACTAAACTGAAGTAGAGGGGATGGGAGAGGAGGACACAATAGTAGGCCCTAAAATAGGGGTGGTCAACTCCCCTTCCTTTGCAAAGCGGCCTGCTCATCCGTAGAGCCTTTCACCAATGTTTGTGCCCATGTGCAAGGCAGTTTCTGTGACTCTGAGAGCTAGATGCTAGAAGCTGAGATGGGATAGAAGACTCCTGCTCAACCATCAGAGTGTCCATCACAACTGTTTTCGATGAAGGGGGAATCCTGGATGAGAGTAGGAGGGAGAGATTGAGAAGTTGTTGGAGCAGCAGTGGGGGAATCAGCTCTAATGCCTTGACAACGAGCCTCTTCTCATTCACTGCCTTGGGAGTAGGAGCGGTAGGAGGCCACGAAGGCACAAACATAGAAGATTCCCCATGGGGACCCTTCCTTCTACCATATAGGTAGGGCCAAGGTCCAAGAGGCAAAGTAGGAAGGTTTGATATTCGACTCTTGGCTTTACGCCAAACAGGCACTATCAGGCTTCTTATGCGAAATCCAGGAGTAGTCATCTAAAACTCTTCTTCAGAAAGGGGGGTAGAAGTAGTTCCATAAGGACGGGCATGCCTCTCCTTTCCCTTTTAAGAGGAGGAGGCAACTTGCTGCTACAGTATCAGAGGGGTCACTTTCGATTGTCCCTTGTCCCCAGTTTTGCACTTTATGTAGTTTCGGTAAAGCGGGTCTATTCTAGGGGGAAGTGGACCAACCGGGGCAGGCCAAAAATGATCCAATGAATAACCCCCATGAGATACCAATGGATGATATCCAGTGTCATGCACAACGTGCAAATCACCTTCGTGAGAGAACTTTAAATATTTATGAATAACGAAAGCAATTCCGTTCATGGAAACTAGCCATGGGATGCCCAAATTCACCCTAAATAGATTGGATTCTAAAATAACATCAAAGGTTGTATCCACAAGCCTAGGTATAACTAGGACGAAAAGGGTTATGGATCCATATGGCTTAAGAGAGAGACTGTCATGCGTATGTATGGTAGACTTTGTTTCCTCACATTCCTCACTTTGTAAATAATTTAACCATAATGTCTCCTTCGTAATAACATTCACTTAGCTCGCAGGGTCAACTAAGACTCCTGTCACAATGTTCCCATTGAGGTGATCACAAATGTATAGGGGAGAGGGCTTATTATTCAAGGGAAAGTACTATAAGGTGAATGGCACATCTGGCGAACCAATCTTAGGCTACAGGGGAGGAGTAATCGAGACCATGTTAACGTACATCGATGGTTGAGGAGAAGCATCATAGGGGTCAATAATTAAGTTCATAGAATGATACAAAAATGGGTCCGTGTAAATCTGCAACTTGCTATTGGCCTTCACTACCAATTTATTTGCGTTTTGTTTCATCCCATTGAGATGAATGGTATTATCATCGATGCGATCCTCTATCTCATGATGCAAGCACATACAACACTCTATATCATGTCCATTGACACAATGGTACTAGAAAAAAGTATTCACATCATACCAATCAGGATATGGTTCCTTTAGAGGTTGAGGGTTTTTCAAAGTTATGATCTTATCCTTCAACAACTTTTGCAAAATGGAAGAATGAGATTTTGCTAACTTTGTAAACTTCCTATTGTGTCTAGGTCGTGATCATTAGTCGTGGCAACTACATTCGCAACAACTTTTCATTTTCCTGAGATGGACACAATAGATTTTCCTTTTGAACAGGAGCACAAGGAAGGTCCCTTGAATTGAACTACCATTTTCTAGTACTCTCACTACGTGGCACATAGATACACAAAGGAAGGGTATTTCATTAAGGAAAACTTTTCCTGCCAGGCTCGCTGCAGGTTTCCTATGAACACCTTCTACACATCAGAGTCAGGCAGTGGGTACGAGATTTGTGAAAAGAGTGCTTGGTATCATGCTATGAAATCATTTATCTTCTTGTTATCTCCCTACTTCCATCAGACAAGATCCAAGAAGGTCATCTTCAGATCGATGTTAGCCTGGAACTAACAAAGAAAATGATTCACAAGCTAATCAAACAAGAATATATAATTATCAGGTAATGAACAATACCATTCAATTGTTGTGTCCTTGATAGATTGAGGAAAGAGTTTTTCCATCAAAGCATCGTGATGAAAAAATCTGTACACATGGCATTGAAAGTTGGCACAAGTGTTTGTGGATCCCCTTTACCACCATACTTTTCAAACTTAGGAATATTCATTCCTTGAGGGAAATGAGTAGTCAAAATTTCCACCAACAATGGACTATGTTAGAAAAAAGGTTGAAATATATGCTGGGTGGAGGCCTGGGAAAGGCTCGCCAATTGGTTTTGCATTTGACCCATGTTCTGAAGAAGAGCATTCAAAACAAGGTTAGACGATGATAAAGGCCTAATCGAACCTCTAGAACCACCACTACCAAAACCACCTCCAGAGCCATCGCCGTGACCACCATCGAAGCCACCACCACTAGTAGGGCCTCCATTGGAGCCACCTCCACTACCAAAGCCACCACCATGTCCACACCATAACTACCTCCACTAGTGCCACCTCTGCTACTGAAGCCGCCACCACTAATTCCACTAGAGCCTCCACCGCCAGGGGTAGTAGGAGGGGTGAGCTGAAACCAAGGGGTATTCTACTCACCTTGATAGTGTTAGGCTTTTGAGAAGTAGAAGAAAAGCTAATTAAATGTCCTATTTTGGCCATATATATAGACATGGTAGGCATCATAATGCTTATTTGTCTTTCATAGGTATTGAGCACCTCCCCTCAGGTAGTACTTGGTCTAGTCTTATACAAGGGGATATAGGCTTCGGTTAGGTCGGTGAGGCCACGTAAGAACTTTATGCCTGTCTGATCCTTTCCTAATGAATATCTCACCTCGCTAGCAAGTCTAGTGGCTCTCGCCATGTGCGATACTTTCTCCAAGTGGTTCACAAGGTCTAACAATCTATTATCTAATGCCAAAAGGTTTTCTATAGGAATATGCACAACATCATCCTTGTCTATGGATGAAGCCATAGGGGATGCTAGAGGAGTATGAGCACGAGTGGTCTCATCTATGAAACCCATCTCACGAGTAAAACCAGTGGGAAAACCAGTGGTAAAGTCAGTAGCCAGATTAGTGGAAAAATTGGAGGTGAAACTAGAAGTGACCTTCATCTTTTCCATAGGTAGGTGTTGCACACTTCTCCTAAAAATGTACTCAGAAGTCATGGAATAGGTTATGATGCTCATAAACCTTCACAACACTCGGGTTTACAATAGTCACTGGGTGCGAAGGAAAAAGTATCAACGCAAACAAATGGGTAGATGTTGTTCATGTTGAGTTCACCAAAAATGTAAGGTAGGGGGACCAACCACACCAAGGCTCCAGGTCACGGAGAGTGGAGAGCGGAGGGCTTCCCTATCTTACCTCAAGCTATTAGGTGTTTAAGACAAGAATCGAGAATGAAGAGCACTCTCAAGTTCTTCTGTCACTCTATATATCTGAAAGTCTAAATGAGGCTAGACAAGCAGATTTCTGGAGTCCAAATTGCACCTCAGACAACTCTTTGTTTGAGGATGGCAACATGGGTCTGGGAAAACAACGTGGCGTGTTGGCATCTCTCTAGTGCATTGGCATCCGTATGACCAGAAAATGTGAAATACAATATGGAAAGAAAGAAAAACCTACTAACTTCCTAGCTAACTAATTTCAACAAAATAAACAAAATAACACAATACAAAAAATAGCTACGTAAATGATAAAGAAGATAGATGAAGATAAGGGTGATGAATATCAACTCACTAAAGCTCCAGTTTTCCAATGAGCTCCATGAACATGTTCACCTACACACAACCAAGAGAGGAAAAAATGTTGGGTTGTATAGGGTTTTTCCTTAGTCAAACCCCTGCTTTGGTGTTTCCACCTCCATGGACAGTCATAAAATCCACAAAGTAGAAAATGCGATAAAATAAATAGAAAGGAGAATATTGAACACTACAAAAGATACAATGCTACTCTATCAAACCACAATAGGAAAAGGAGAGTGAAGTGATACCACCTCCACCCAAAGACTCTCAAGTCCAATGAAGGGAGAATGCAAGGCAACGAGCTTGGCAAAGTCGACACTGCCACAACAGTGACGTAGGGAGGTCTTGCAAGACTCCAAAATTGTAGCTTCTATGGTAGCACAACACATATAAAGATGATGTTGATGGAGTAACAAGCTACTGTAATGCTCAATGGAGTTGTGAAAATTGCTAGAATTATGAAGAAGATCAAGCAAAATGCTCAAGAGATGCTCAAGAGATGAAGTGATAGTGAAAGATAGGCATTTCAAGCTCAAAATAGGAGAGAAGGATCTATTTTTGGGTCGGCTGGTCAACACAGGGGCGTTACGCTTCGTGCCCAATGGAGAGCGTAATGTCATTGTGAACACCAGAGGCAGGAATCTGTCAGGGACAACAACACGCTGCGTAGACGTCCACGCACTGTGCTCGCGTCCCCGACAAATATTCCCTTACTGACACACAAGACAAATGCCAAGTGGATGGAAGTTAGGTGGGTGATGTGGAATTTTGCCTTTGGGTTTGATTTTTTCTAAGGTGAAGGGATGCAAAAGGGGAATTTACACAAGGGGTGCAAATTTACTCCTATACAGGATCAAAGGATGGAAACTAGGGTTTAATACATAGGAAGTCCCCTTGGAGAAAATAGGGTCCAAATTTTAGCACCCACTCCTTATCATCGAAAGATTCAAATTCCAAGATTAAAAAACCCCTTGAACAAGGATAAATGCATACCTCTTCCGCCATATTTTCTTTCTAGCTTTTGGTGATCCAAGAGTGAAGATTGCACAAATTTGGCCATGTTTTTGTAAATCTGCATATGAGGGCATTCTTTTGAAGATATTCTTCTGTATAGTAGATGTGTCCATCCATGCAAATATCAGGAACATGCCTTGAATATAAGATTCAAAACAAAAATATGTCTTGAAAAAGAAACAAAAACACAATCAAATCCAAAAATAATACTTTAACAACATACCTTGAATATCAAATCGGGAGGGGATTCTTCTAGTTCTCCTTTGAAATAAAAGTTTCGAGAGGAGAATCCTAATATTTAGATATTTTTTTTACAAATCCTCATTGTTTGAAGCCCACACTCCATTTTATAATGCCTCCTTGAACTCTATGCAGGCATCCCTTCAATCTTGGTGGATCTGGCATTCCATAGTTTCCTTCAACAAAATCAGTTATAGGTATTCATCCTAGTAGGAGTTTTTTGGGTCGTGCAAGGTTATTCTCTATGCATTCACCATAGTCCATATTTTCTCTACCTTCCATGTAGGCCAGTACCATCACAAGGCCTCCTCCATCGCTTGAGTCAACCTACACTCCATTGTTGACAAAGGATTTGCGAGGAGAAATTTTTCCAAGGTTTCACACAATGCAAAATTTTACAGAGTGCAAAGACATTGTACTCTTAATATTAGATTATTATTTATATATTACTATTATATCATTCTAATTATTATAATATATTTTATTATTCTTATTATTAAATTATTCACACTATTATATTATTAATAATATTAATTTTTATAAATTATAATCAATAAAATATTATTATCCTTAGTATTATATTATTATTAATATTAGTATTAAATTATATTAATCTTATTATTATGTTATATTATTAATATTATTGTTTAATTATTATTATGCTATGTTATTATATTATTATTTATATTTTTAATATTTTTATTATATTATAATATATTATTATTTAAGTATTGTACTATTATTTTTATATTATATTATATCATATGGCTAATTGAATCCTATTTGATATATACATATAATGTAAGTTTGATTAAAATTTTAAATAAATGACAAATTCCCTAGTGTTTGCTCTTCCTATGATTATGGTGAATTTAATAGAAAAAAATATTTCAAGAAAAAATAGAATGTTCACGATTTTCATAAGCTTTTAAAATGGAAAATGGAATGTAAATATTTTCAACGCACATTATTAGTTCCTGCCAAGAAACTATAGCGAAGCCTTCAATCTTTAAACAGTGATTAAAACATGTTGCATTGACCAATCAGAACGCAGATTTTTTCAAATTTTATAGAACAATGATTATTCAGAAAGCAAATGTGCGTACTAGTTAACTGCCCTGGGATTTGGTGGCTTGTGATTGGCGTGTGAAATGGGTCTGCATATTGTCAGAGGCTCTGCATTTGGTACGAGGCAAGAGAGCGCACGGAAAGCGAGTCTAGGTTCCTGCAGATTGTCAGAAGATTGGAGAAGGCTGAATATTTAGGCTCCTGTAGTTTGCATGCAAAGGAAATGTGGCGATGGTCACAGTGTTTTGTAGAAAAGCCAAAGCCAAGCCCACAAGTCTCTGTTTTTACAATCTTTAATCTTTGTTCGACACCACCAAAATCAAAACACGAACCCTTGAAAGCTTTGAAAATAGCCGTGAAGGAGGAGAGCGAACTGGTAGACCAGTCAAGAAGCTCTCTCTCTCTTTTCTCAATAGGAAAATCCCCAAACCTCTAAACGAATAGAAACTCTGTAGTTAGACTGCCTTACTGCAAGTAAAAATGTTCCTAAAGATGTAGACAACAGCCACAAAATTGTCTTCAGGAGCTTGACTTTTCTGATGGTTTCTGCAACCTGCCATAAGGTAATTGACTTTTCTCTCAACACCTAAAATATATCAATCTTAAGAACATAATCTTGTATAAAACATTGTGATAGAGATCTTGATAAAATTAGTGTTTCTGATAACATTTAATCATCACTCATAAGGAGTGGCCCATTAAAAATGTAAATTTTAGTTACTTATATAAATAACTCTGCTACACAATTTCATCTATAACTGTGAGATATATTTCTAAAAATAGTGACAAAGATCCTGTTAAACATCAAAGGATTGGTTATTAGACTTCATCATCACTCGTTGGATGACCTCCTGATTGGTGATGTGTCTGGAATACATATTAGACCTTTTATGTACAGATAACTTGTTTACACAATTTCACCTTAAAAGCATAGACAAAATATTGAAATCTCTAGTACATTAATTTCAAGCTCAGAATAAGCTTACCTCAAAGGTGCTCCATCTTTTTGGCAAAGAAGCCCTATAAAATTCCTCAACATCCTTACTAGATTTAGATCAATCCAGTAAAATACCACTAGCTTCTAAAGGTAGAGAAGGAAAGAAAGCATTACAGAGCGCTGCCAGGCTTGACATTTTGGCATCATTTTTAGCTATTTTTCTTGGAACCACTAACCCACTTCAACACGTACATTCTCTATAGGCATACCCATTTCTTCACTGCTTCTTTGCAACGCACAAAAAATTGGGTTCTTCTCACTACTTTCATTGCTCTGCTATGTCTTACATGACAACTCATCGCCAATCACTATGTTGGCCTTCTCCTCGTAGTCTTTTTAGCAGTTCCAACTGCTTTATCCATCGAGGGGTCAAGTAAAACTTTGCTCCTGGTGCTACTATTGGGACTTGGCCGAGTGGGTCAATGGTGATAGTGTGTAATTTGATAGTATAGTTGCACAGTTGGCATTTATGACAACATCCAAGCCCTGAATCAATACCATATAGCTAGCTTTAGATTCTAGCAGGGAAGTTGTAACTTTGTTTGACAAAATATCCTTTATCCTTTAATTGATGTCTATACCTTGTTTGAAAGCCCCTATTTTGGTACAGGCAGGGATAATGGTGAAAATATTGTGTAATTTTATTTACGCCTGCCGATTGTATTTGCTTGAAGGTTTACAAACCTTTTTCAAAAAATCCATTTCGTGCATATCCTACAATCATTGCAGTTCAAGAGGATACATCTCTTAGAGGCATTTTGTCAAACAGTTCACATGCATTGACTATGCTTCCACACTTGGATTGCATGTCTATCAGGGCACTTGCAAGTATAACATCTGACAAAAATTCCCCTTTGTTATCCTCTGATGGATGTCCATACCCTGTTCCAAAGCTTTCATGTTAGCACGGGTAGGTAGGATGCTGGGAAAAATATTATAGCAGCATCCATGGTAAAGAGTACATAATTTTGAATTTCAAAAGCATTCCTATGCAAAGAAAAGGATGAGAAGTTTACATGGGGTCATATCCCCTGGATAAGCATTCTATATAAGTATAAACCCATCATTTCACTGTTGCAGCATACCAAACCATATCCTATAATGGACAAGAAGCAGGAATTAGTGGGCCAGGTAAGAAGTTTGTTTATGTTTTAGTTGGCAATAATTAATGATTCTCATTCCGTTTTCTCTTTTCCAAACACTGTCATGTAATGTACTGAAAATATAGTTCATTGGTTTCTGTAGACAGAGTTCAATGCACCTGGTGAGCCACCATTTGTAAAGGTAAATTTCTCTTATTGTAACTTACTTCTAGGTGCTACTGAATTTATTTAAATTTTTTTGTTGCTATAATGTTTTTAACTTTTTATGGATCTTTAGCAGGCTTACTAAGATTATGGAATTATAGGTATTTAGTCAAATTGGATTCTGTGTTTTCATCACAGGTTGGAGATAAAGTCCAGAAAGGCCAACTGCTTTGCATTATTGAAACCATGAAGCTGATGAATGAAATTGAGGTGGGATAAACTTCTTTGTGTTTAGTTATTGCTTAGGCAGGATAAACTAAGAGATTTTGTATATCAAAAGGAAAGAAAACAAACTTAATATGATGATTGGTGGACATGACCCTATAGTATAAAATTAGAATAGAAAAAAATTACTTCATCTTGTAGACCATGTACTTGAATTAAAAGTTGATGTGAAACAAATGACAGTAGAACAGATTATTGAAGAAGTAAAACTTTAATTTAATAGAAAATATGGGATAAATAAACACTACATTGAGGCTATATGGCTCTTTAGAATCACCAAGTCAAATTAGGATTTTACTACAGTTTCACTTGGTATGCTCATTTAATGGGTGACATCCAATCTAATAAAGAGGCTATTCGATTGGATTAGGTAGATAGATATTGATATGCTGGGGATATTTAGTGATACCATCCAACACAAATATGCCTTAGCCCTTCAATGCAGTACTATGTTTATTTGTATTGTCTACGTTTATAAAGACAGTAGCATCTGTTTATATTTCATAAACTTACCAATTCTCAGAATAACTATTAATACCCCTCAGTTTTAACGTCCAATCCTACAGCCCTCCAATTCAACAACTAAAAGTTACTCTTATTTGAACTCTTGTAGCAAATGTCAAGGATAAATTGGGGTTGACCTATTTGTGTTCCCATTTAACAAATTCAGTGGAAGACAAAAGCATTCCACAGCTCTAGTGTCATACATCATTCTCCACAACACAAGAGTCAACATATCACCTACCATTGCTCTTATTGGAATTGGATAAATCAATCACTATCAGAATGGATTCACTCTATTAGCAACCTTCTGATGGACAACATTTTATTGCATTTGAATCTTTGATAGGATAATGCCCAGAGTTTTTTCTTTACTATGACATTTGGCTTTCTTATTCCCTGATGATTTCTAAATATTTTGTTTTCCTAGTGTTTTGTATCCTTTTCAGAGAAAAAAGTGTACTTTTTTCTGATATCTCTATGCTAGATTCTTTTTGCACTAGCAATCCTGTAACATCAACTAATGACCAAGCCTTATTCTTGTGTGAAGCTGCAAGCTCTATTTTTTCCTGATTCATATTGAAATCCTTCTTTAATTTTTTCTCGATAAGGTTTCAACTCTGGACCTAAAATATACACTTTCTCATTTCTCAGTACAACAAACTAATCTTGGATACCTTTATTACAAAATATACTCCAAAAACGTATCAAATGTTTCCACTTTCGACTTACTATAGAAGAGTTAGAGATACATGAACACATACACAATGCAGGTTGTTACTACAACGAAGTCTGGTAGAGTTAGATGTTTCTTGATTCTGAGAGATCTAATCAAGACACTGCAAAGAAAGCACATATTGGTAGATTCCTGGAAGTTTAGAAAATTTGCAGAAGTAACTTTCAATTTAAATGCACAGAGAAGCACCACTGTTTATATCTTAAACTATTTAAGACCTCTTTCAATGGGTTAGGAAATTCTTAATCCCTATAAAAAGAACTGAATGAATTGAGTTCCTAGCTTATTGTACTCACTTGAGCTTTAGGCACAATTTGAAGTTCTCACTGGTTAGAATTATATATAAACCTCTAGTACTTCCATATTAAGAATATATATGATGCTTTAAATAGTTTATATGCTCACTAGGTTCATGCTTGTTTGTCATGGATAAAGTATTGTTCTCGACTCTTTCTTTATCGTTGATGAATTATAAGAATTTATCTTCAATCTTCTATTTCCTACTTGTATGGATTAAGTGTCAATAGTTGTATCTTTTACATATTCATCTTGGGGAAAATGACATGGCAACGGAAGTTTTATGCCCTGCATTTTTGCTGTGGCATTAACCATTGTGTTCAGTTATCCATATCCTTTAAAGCTGGTTGAAGGATTATTTGGGCTTCATGGCTACATTTTTTTTTATGTTTTCTAGATTTTAAGTTCCATTACTCTCTGATTCCATGCAAATTAAATATCAGTGACTATTCTATAGGAGGAATAAATGATAAAAAAATGAATGTTCAATAAAGCTTTTTCACCAACTATTAGAGTTTAAATTGTTACTTGTTTATGTTACATGTCATTGTATTTCATAGCTTATGTTTCCTGGGAAATCATTAGTGGACCGCCTGTTTTACTTTTGGATTTAAAATACATATAATGATCAGAGTTGATTTATTTGTCATAATGTGCATCTCAAACATCTCAAAGAATATGGTAGTGTTGACTCTCTTTGAAAATTTTAACTCAGAAAATTTTGTTTTAGAAACAAAGATGCATTGTAGGATATGTATATCAACATTAGCACATCAGTCCAACATCCGAAGCCAGTTGGGACAAAACTGTCACTTTTGGTCAACTGGCTGTTACATTATAATTTTTTATCCAGGGCATCGAGGAGAACCTGTCAACTTAAGCATTTTTTTAGCAACTTTGAATTCATCTATGCTACAGTTGTGGAAGGCAAAAAACTATCTCAATTTCAATTTCGACGTAGTCTAAGTTTATTTCAAATAATTACACACCCAAACTTTCTGGCACATGATTACATGCTTAGAGTTTAGGAAGCGATGTTGGGACTTGGACTTTACCTTAGATTCAACTTTTCTTATTATGATGAGCAACTTAATTGTTCATTTCAATAAATGGAATTCATCTTTGATGAACTCGATAACTTTCAGGAATTAAGCATTAAAGTCTTCACTTTCATATTGCTATGAACCCATCCGGTTACATCCCAGGGCTTCTTGAATTTCAGATTCAATTTGCTTAGTATGACAAGGGATTTAACTGGTCATTTCAATTCATGGAAATCATCTTTGATGAACTAGATTTACTTGATCCTTTCAGTACATGCAAATCATTTTTGATCGATAAAGTGTTATGGTCTTCACTTTCATTTTTCTACTAACTTATCCCATGATGTACCAGGGATTCAAGAACTTTCAAATAATTTTTACAGACGTGATCCACAATCTTCAGAAGCAGTTGCAACTATTGGAAGACAAATTCACATTTCTTCTGATGGTGATCAAGGTCCAGACCCATGCAGTTAAAACTAAGTTAATTGGCCTTTCCTGAATAGCCAAAGACTAGTTGATTGCATACTCGAATTATTAATACTTAATGCAGACAAATATTAACAAATGCCCATCTATACAGATAGATTGGTAATCGTCATCCTTTGAGCTAAGTCCTTCCTCTTTCACAAGGTCTTTGTATTTTATGTCCATTTGTGCACATCATTTTTGCAAGTGTTTCTGTATTCGTTCTTGAGCACAGTTGTATTGAGTAGACTAACTGATTAAAGTAGGTTCTAGATTAAAAATTGATTGGCAACTGGTAGACTAACAATGCTCTAAACTTAACCTAAAAAAACAAAACAAAACCAGACCAGAACCATTCTTGCACACTTTGGCAGGAACTTCGCTGCCCTGTAACTCTTGTTTTATTTTTAGTAAAACTATTTAAATATTTATGAGGATTGCCACAATTAACATGATTTATATTAAATATTAAATGACATATTTGAAATAATAAATGATGGTGATTTAAATGATTTCTGAAAGATGATTTTGTTTAAACAAATGTATGGGCTGCATAATGTGACTATAAGAAGATTCTTAGCTTAATTAATACTTTCCATGAGTTAATATTATTGTAATGAGTATTATTTAACTAGTTAATAATAATTGTATTTTTTTATTTAAAGGGGTGAAAAATATTATTCAAGAAAAATTACCAAGTATAATAAGAATGTCGAATAACCATAGTCATCAAGAAATACATCATAATTGGATCCCAATTAGAGTGCACACAAAGAGGGCACAAGGTACAACCCAATCTACAACCACCACAACCAAAAAATAAACTATCCAAACACAACTTGAAGCTAACCATTCTGATCCTCATGGATAGATTGGAGCAGAATTTGACTTTTATCTTGATCTAACTTACCTTGATCCACCACATTCCAAGTCCCCTTCCTTTAGAGGCCCATTTAGCCAAAAGTCTACAACTTTGTTCCATTCCCTAGGGATATGGATATAAGAGATAGATTCAAAGTTCTAAGCGAGATGGAGAATTTTCTTTGAATCAAAACCAATATCCATGAAGAATCCTTGAAGTCACGCTTGTTAAACAAAGAGACCAAAATCATGAAATTTGACTTGAACAAATCACTTTCTTCCAACCCAACTCATAGGATTTCTCTAAATCCTTAATAATAGCCCATACCTCCATATGATTATTAGAGTGCACCCCCATATAAATGGAAAACAAAAACTCAATAGATCCTCTACTATCATGACAACTCCTCCGATCCAACCACTTGGATTTCCATGAGAAGAACCATTGATGTTAGTTTGAAGAAACTATTAAGAGGGCCCCACTTACCTAATTGATCCATCTTCTTTGAAGGTTTCTACCTATTTTCCAACTAAGCTTGGGAAGCCAAGGGGAGATAAATCTCAAGGAGAGTAGTAGTATACGCTTCTGATGAAGACAAAGATTCCCCTAGGTTGAATTTAGACTCTATAGTTTCTTTGAGCATCCTCTTAACCTTATATGACACTTGAAGAGCTACCTGTTGACACCCTTGGAAGATGCATTGATTTCTCTCCAACCAGACCTGCCAAATAATAAGGGAAGGTCCTAGCTCCTAAGCAACCACCAAAAGGGAAATAAAAGTTGGGGGAGGGCCCAAGTTCTCCCAAAAGTCATGCAAAGACAAAGAATGCCTAAAAGGTCTCCAAATATTCCACCAAATCCTCCAAATTTTCATCAAAAAAGTACATTGAAAAGAGATATGATTAGTACTTTCTTCACTACACCCGCATATGAAGCAAAGAGATGGACCAAAAAAACCTCTTTTCCTAATATTTTCCTAAGTGAGGTATTTGTTATGACTCAACAACCATAGGAAGATATTGCACTTAGGCTACCAAAACTTATTCTAAATATGTTTCCACCAAGGGTACTTTCTTAGGTCAACCTACTGAGACTTCAAAACAACATACCCTTGAGCAGCCAAGTAAATAACCTTAGAATCACATCCCCAAGCAAGTAAATCCATATCCTCATAAGGGAAACAAGGCCGCTCCACGAGGATAGAAGCTAAAATCCTTCTTTCTTCCTGAGATCCCCCTCTAGGATAACTTTTTGGACTTCATCATTGATAAATGAAAGACCCCCCTAAAGAATAAGAGAATTTAAACCTATCTACACTGGAACAATTGATAGTCGCAAAAGTCTCACTTAAGGGCCAGAGCTAGGGAAAAGAAGAAAGGATAGGAGGATGGTCATCCCAAGTATTAGTCTAGAAGATAACATAATCACCCTTCTGAATAATCTAAAATAGACCTTATTTAATGATAACAAAAACCCTTTAAATAGTGTTCTAGATCATAGATCCCTTACTAGTAAAATCCATTCACAAAATGTCCTCATTAGCAACTCCTAAATATTTATAGTTTAGGATGCAGGCCTAGGGATGTTACAAAAACTTACACCACCCCAATATAATTTTGCAGCTAAAGCTTGACTACTCAACTCCAACTACCTAATACCTTGAGGCCTCTGTTCTCCTTTGGTTTGCACACTTGGTCCCAATTCACCAAACTCCATTTTTTATTTTCAAGATTTCATGCCCACAAAAAAATTCTGACAAGGGAATCAAGCTTCTTGAGGATTATCTTGGGGGCATAAAGCACCATGAACTTATACAAAGGGATATCCTGTAAATAGAGGATAAAAGAGTCAATCTTCTAGCAAAGGGTAATCACTTGAACACCCAGTGGTTCACCTTCGATCTAATTTGTCAAGGAACTTTTTCCAATGACTCTTCTTCAAGGTACCAACTGTAGGAGTTAATGGTGACTCCTCAACACCCCCAAGAACAGTTGCTAGACCAAAATATCTTCCACAAGAGAGAAAATGGCAAGAATGCTTGCTTCAACAATGCACAATTGAATATTATTGAATAATGGTTGTGTAGTGTAGAAAAATGTACACCTTTACATTTTCACACAATGTTTGCATCCCCTTAATTAATTGGATTTAATTAAGCCTCTAATTGACCCAATTATGCATTTTAAAGCATAAAATTAATTTCATTTCCCAAAAGGGGAACCTACATTAAACAATTACAAACATCAAATTAAACACCTTGGAAATTGAGTATCCTAGATTTAGAGCCTATGACCCATTTTCCCAAGGGATAATGAGTCCTCCATAATTCCTAGGTCCCAATTTTTAATATGTTTCTGGCGGCATCTTAATGTTTAAAATTCAAATTGCAATTGTCGACTTTTGATGTTTAATTATCGGGAAATCATAAAATCACCTATAAATACAAGGTTATTTTATCAATTCAAACTAAGAAACATTAAGGAAGATTTCACAAGAGAAAATATTATTGTCGAGAGCATTGAAGAGTGAATTTATCATTCATCTACAAAAAAAATCAAGATCATATCATCATGTCAAAGTTATTTGCATTCATGCATGTTTTTGGAGCTAACATTATGATGTAGGTTTCAAGTTTCAATAAAATATTCAAGCATCAAGATCTATCAAGCAATCAAGCCATTTCATGCAAGATCAAGACCTTAGAGTGACGTGTTAGAATTCAGTCCTCTAAGGGCAGCCATTAAAGGGTTTGGTGAGTTGCAACAAGCTTTGTTCATTCATCCATTCCTTCATTTTTTCATTATTTCATTAGTAAGGTTTAATTACCAAATTGGGGTTTGACCAAGGAAAGCCACTATTCACCCCAAAACACACATTTTTCCATCTCTTGGTGTATAAGCAGATTTGCAGGTGAAGAAGGATTGAAGATTGATCAAAAGTGTAATTTTACAAAGTTGTCAAAGTTGTCAACATTGTTGTCAAGCCACAAAAACTTAGATCCATCTTCAGAGGACCCTGAAAGTTGAGGAAAAACCTTGTACAAAGAACCATTCACCCTTGGGTGAATGAGTCTTGGTAGGATGCTTTGCAACATTTTTGGTGAGAGGTGCACAATATTTTAACCTTCTCAGATCTACTGGAAGATTGTGGTTTCTGTTAGTCTTATGTTTTAAATTTGTATTTCAAGTTTTACTTCACATAATTGAGTTCATTTGCTATTTTATTTTCATCTCCCAAAGTGCATTTTAGGCATATTTTACCATTTTTTGTCATAAGGAAAACAACAAGATCTCCATTAGGGTTGACTCACTTAAGGGTTAAAAGTCAATCCTACCTTTGGGGATCTCAATTCCCAATGAAAATAGAGAAACTGTAGGTGCATCATACATCGATTTAATCATTCCATTTTGGATCACCCACTTACATTTTTCTATGTTTCATTTTGGTGAACTTGACATTGTACAACTAAAATTATAAAATTGGAGGTCATTCAAACCCTAGATCTAGGATTTGCATTAGTTTTCATTTCATCTAGGGTTGTCAAAATTGCATTAGTTTGCATTTCATCTAGGGTTTTAAATTTTCATTTTGCATTTGTTTAAAATCTAAAATTTCCAAAAAATTGCATACATATTACATTGATTTTGCATAGTACTTGCATATTAGTGTAATTTCAATCATTTACATTAGAAAATTTAGTCAAAATTGCATTAAAAAAGTTTGATAATTTTTCACTGTTTGTCCTTTATTGCACTTGCATTTAGACACCAAAATCTATTTTTTTTTCTTCATAGAATTCACAGTTTGCAACCTGGAACAGAGAACACAAACAATAATTCAGAATTTGCATTTTGCATTTTTAAAAACCCTATACAAGGACCCATTCACCTTTGGGTGAATGAGTCCTTGAGGGCATATCAAAACCAATTTTTTTGAACATTTTTGTAGTACTTTGCACTTCTTAGATTTGCTAGTAAACTACTGTTTAAGTCTGTCAATTTTTGGGAATTTCTATTTTATGCATTAGGTCTAATCATCCATTTAGTTTAGGTATTTTAAATCATTCCAAATTTATCTCAGATCTTTCCTACTATCATAAGGAACTAATATCCAATGTTGGATTGGCTCACCTCATACATTATTGTCTTTGTTTTGACTTCCTGCTATTGCATGTGTAAGAAAAGTAGCATTTTTCTTGGTTTATTGCAACAACCTAGTTATCATACCACTTCTCATACATATAACACAAGGAATAATAAGAAACCATAAACTATACCTACTTCATTACCACTTCATCAACCTATCTTTCCTAGTGCTCCCCATTTGCCTTTGCATAGTGGAAAGGAGTATGATCTTTTGGAACTTAGAAACACTATTGCTAAGATTTCTTTATGGGATCTTATTCAAGCTTACAAGTGATTTACAACAAGTTTTTATCCCTCCTAGTGTGCAACCCAATGATGTAGAAACCCTAATCCAAGGTATGAACTCATTCAACTTAGCCACTACCTTTCATCAAGATGAGTTACCTCCATTAGAAGTGCAAGAACAAAATAATGCCTTGATGATATAGACTATCATTAATAGATATGGCATTAGGAATATTCTCATTGATAATGGTTCAACACTCAATTTTTGTAGTGTAATCCTTCTTGATAATATTGGAGTGGATAAGAGTGAAATTCAACTAGATTCTTTATCTATATGTGGATTTGATAATGTGGGGAAACAACCACTTGGTGTGATAACACTACTTGTTAAAGTAAGAAAGATTACATTGCAAGCTCCTATTCATGTTATGCCTCAAGAAATCTCATGTAAAATTCTCCTACGTAGACCTTGGATTCACGCAATGAATGAGGTGCCTTCCACATTACATCATCTAGTGAAGTACACTTATCAAAACAAATTCTACACAATAAAAGCCAACACAAAATCATATCACAATTGTTTGCAAACTGAAACTAGATTGACAAATCCTCTTACAACATTGACACCAACTACAAAAGTATAACCTTTACAAGTTGAGGATAAGGATAAGTTCCTTTCACCTATAACAATATTATCAGAAGATGATTGGGGATCATTAGATTTTGCACCTAAATTTTATGGGCAACCAAAGATTATACAATTAAAGTCAACAAAGGAGTAAAAGGCTGCTATAGTATCAACACAAGCTGAGTCGTCAAAAGCATGTGAATCCACAACTTTTAGCAAAGAAGAGGAAAAAATAAATTATACATCCACATATGATGAGTGTGATCATGAGAAACCACCAAATCCAAAAGAAATGGAAAAGCTTTATGAAAGAGGTTATGAGCTTTTGAAGCAACTTGGCTATAATGGAAAAGGATGTGGTACTAGAGAACAAGGTATTCGTGTCCCTATAGAGCCTTACACACAAGAAAAACTAGTGGTCTTGGTTATTGTCTTTAAAAAGAAATAAAAGCATCAAAGAAACCTTTTCTTAATATTAATGTCATCACGCAAAAAAATCCTAGGGAAAATATGGTCGCATCTTCAAACACGTCTTAGTGATGATTTGGCTTCATTATATTTTACACCCTCCTATAATGTAGAGTACAAAATATCACAATCTAGAGAGTCTTGCGTATGTATGACACCTTTTAGTAAGCAAGAAATATCTCTATCATAAAATAAAGGAACATCTTCTACCATTGAGTAAGAGAATACCTTGTCAAGGCTTCTCCAAGCCTGCTTGACTACTCTTCCTCCAAGAACACGAAATAAATTTTACAAAAAAACTTCATTTTGTGCATATCATCAAATTCATGGTCATTCTACCAATGAATGTAAGGCTTTGAGTAATAAAATTAAACATCTTAAGGATTGTGGTTCTCTTCCTTGTATTGATGCACCTTTTTCCTCTAATTGATAATGATTTTCATCCTATCATGTTGCTCATCACTATGTTCCATTAGTAGCTTTATGCATCTTGCTCATTGCCATTCATGGTGGTACAATTTTAGGTGTAACCATATTTCTCTTGGAAACAACATGATAGTTCTTGGTGGTTGTATTTGTCTCTATGATTTGGGGGCAATGATAACTAGTTTTTGGATGTGTGCATTCTTTTCAAGGACCCCCCTTCCTATCTCTCTACTTAAAATATTACCAACATAGAAATTATGTTGACATTTTAAGTGGGGGGCATATTTTCCCCTAGTCATTGTTTGCATGTTCCCTTTTAGTGATGACAACAAACATCTCCTAGGAAGTGTGAACTTTTTATTCAAAGTGTGGTCTTCTTAGTTCATGTGATGTGTCTTCTTGGTGGTGACATTAGGTTAATGTCTTTTAAGAGAGTGACCTTTCTTGGCATATGACCTTCCTCTTAGTGGTATTGCTATGGCTTGCATTCCCTAAGGTGCAAATCTTTTATCTCTTGATTAGTCCTCTCTTGGTGACATTAAGCACGATGTTCACTAAAGTGATACCTTTCATGAACTAAGAAAAACCCCTTTTACTATCCTATCCTATTATATTTAAAACTTTTTCATGGCCATCAAGCATAACACAACTTGCTTGCCAGTGGTGCCTTTTTGCTTTTTATGAATTCCTAGCATAATGCAACTTGCTAGCCTCATGGAACCTTTTTTTTGTGGTGCTTTATCAAAGTTATCATAAGGTATAACTTTTGGTATGGTTGATGTATGGGAGGCAATAGACTTGGCATGACTTTCCCATCAATCACCTTTTTTGGGTTCACCTAGTGGACACCAGATTTCACTAGCCCTCGTGAGTATATTTTGTTTTCATAGTGGACAATGTGTTTTCACTTGTGAACATTTTTTTTATGGACAACAGTGCAACCACAATCCATCCTTTCTTTTCTTTCTTTTTGCATTAATTTTGACATTGTATGTTTGTGTATCGTGTCTTGTTGCTTCATATCATATGTGTGTGTCCCTTTGTACTTATATTGATTTTCCATGGGATCTTAGAACCCGAGGGCTTGCACAACCTCCTTGATCCTTATCATCCTATTCCATCAATATTGTGCACTTGGACCCCTCTTGACATATATTTGTCTACTTTAGTGTGAGTTTGAGTGCAAGTTCATACTCTCACTAAAGTGGGGGCTAAATGTAGTGTACACAAATGTGTACACCTTTACATTTTCACACAATGTTTGCATCCCCTTAATTAATTGGACTTAATTAAGCCTATAATTGACCCAATTATGCATTTAAAAGCCTAATTAATTTTGTTTTTTGAAAGGGGAACCTACCTTAAACAATTACAAACATAAAATTAAACACCTTGGAAATTTAGTGTTCTAGATTTAGGGCCTAGGATCCATTCGCCCAAGGGTGAATGGGTCCTCCTTAAGTCCTAGTTCCCAATTTTTAATATGTTTTTGGTTGCATCTTAATATTTAAAATTCAAATTGAAATTATTGGCTTTTGATGTTTAATTATTGAGAAATAAAAAAATCACCTATAAATACAAGGTTATTTTATCAATTCAAACTAAGCAACATTAAGGAAACTTTCACAAGAGAAATTATTATTATCAAGAGAAATGAAGAGTGGATTTATCATTCATCTACAAAAAAAATCAAGATCATATAATCATTTCAAAGTTATTTGCATTCATCCATGTTTTTGGAGCTAACATTGTGATGTAGGTTTTAAGTTTCAAGAAAATATTCAAGCATCAAGATCTACCAAGAAATCAAGCCATTTCATGCAAGATCAAGACCTTAAAGTGATGTGTTAGACTTTAGTCCTCTAAGGGTAGTCATTAAAGGGTTTGGTGATTTATAACAAGCTTTGTTCATTCATCCATTTCTTCATTTTATCATTATTTCATTATCAAGGTTTAATTACCAAATCGGGGTTTGAACAAGGAAAACCCCTATTCACCCAAAAACAAACATTTTCCCCTCTCTTGGTGTATGTGAAAATTTGTAGGTGAAGGATTGAAGATTGATCAAAAGTGCAATTTTGCAAAGTTGTCAAAGTTGTCAAGCCACGGAAACTCAGATCCCGAATTTATTTTCAACTTTCCAGTAGTGAAACTAGGGGAAAACATCTTAGATCCATCTCTAGAGGACCCCAAAAGTTGAGGAAAAACCCTGTACATAGACCCATTCACCCTTGGGCGAATGAGTCCTAGAAAGATGCTTTGTGACATTTTTGGTGATAGATGCACAATATTTTAACCTTCTTAGATCTGATAGAAGATTGTTGTTTCCATTAGTATTATGTTTTATATTTTCATTTCAAGTTTTACTCCACATAATTGAGATCATTTGGTATTTTATTTTCATCTCCCAAAAATGCATTTATATTTTACCATTTTCTGTAATAAGGAAAACAACAAGATCTCCAATAAGGTTGATTCACTTAAGGGTTGAAATTAAATCCTACCTTTTGGGATCTTATTTCCTAATGAAAATAGAGATAGTGTAGGTGCATCATACATCCATTTAATCATTCCATTTTGGATCACCCACTTACATTTTTCCCTATGTTTCAGGTTGAATATGCAAATGTACATGAGATTCCTTACTTGTAAAGGAAAGGTGATAGATAGGATTAGATAAGATCATGACAAGTGTCATAATCCTATAACATGTGACAACTAACAACCTAACTACCTAGGAATCAAGCATTACAAGCTAGATAAGATAAGTTCTAGAAAAATCCAACTAAGACTTCTAGAAAGAATCTTATATCCTAAGTAAACTTAACATGTGAATATGTCCCCTAATTACCTAGTGAGTTAATTGACTAGGTACACTTGAGACATTTATTCACACCAACACCCCGTTAAGTGCAACTTAGGGAGAAGATTATTATACAAAATATCTTCCATAAGATAGAAAATGGAAAGAATACTTTCTTCAACAATGCAAGTTGAATATTGATTGAATATGGTTGAATAATGTTAATGTACATAAGATGCCTTGCTTATAAAGGAAAGGTTAGATATAGGATTAGAAAATATCATGACAAGTTTCTTAATCCTATAACATATGACAACTAACAACCTAACTACCTAGGAATCATGCATTACAAGCTAGATGAGATAAGTTCTAGAAAATCCAACTAGAAGGAATCTTATCCGAAGTAAACTTAACATGTGAATATGTCCCATAATTCCTAGTAAGTGAATTAACTAGGTACAAGACATTTATTCACACCAACACCCCCCTTAAGTGCAACTTAGTGAGAATATTATCATACAAAATATGAAAATATGAAGATGAAGATGGGTCTCAACTACTAGGCCATGTTAGATACCCATTTACAAAACAAATGAAATCAATGTAATCTCTCACAAACAAAGAAAAGGAGAAAAACTAGTAAAAAAAAACTCCTCTCCAAAAGAGAGAAAAGAAACAAACAAGATGATGTATGGAGAACTCGATGATACCCCCAAGGACTACATACATCATGTATATACAATCAATGACCTCCCATAAGAGGGAAAAATAGAGATAAGATATCCCCCCATAATGAAGAAGCTCCAATGTCGATAAATAATACTTGAAAACAAAATATGATCCAATGTATACATGCAACACATCTTCCCTTAGGAAGAAAAAAATCCATAGGCTGATGAAGAAGCCACTCCATGTCAAACTGAAATGAGGAAGAATGAAGTCTCAACATGTATGCCTCTGAAAATTGAGTAGGAGTCTCCGATCTTAAATAAGACACAACATAATCATGGTCAAAATTGACCAATAAACATGATGAATCAAGAGAATGAGAAGACTCGTGAATGTCAATTTCCAAAGACAAAGAAAATGGGTAATAGTTGTGCTGAAACTGTCATCAAAGAGGAGAGAAACCCCCTCAAGTGTGTCCTCCAAATCTGTAGTTTGAGACTCCACAAACAAGTTAGAGATACCTATAAAATATTCATCCCACAAAGTAAGATCTGAAAAACTATGATCATCCTACTGAATAGAAGCACTAATGGTTGAAGACCTAGGAGGTGGAGTAGAAATATCAACATTGGTCTCTAGAATACCAAGGTGTAGATGATCAAAATTCTCCTCACAAACATGATTCACACTTGATGAAGGAGTGTGATATGTAGTCAAAGGAACATTATCTTCTTCTAAAGAAAAATGTGAAAATGAATAAAAATGAGATGAATGATTAACCAACTTGATAGAAATAATATCCTTAGTCTCCAATTACCTTAGGTAAAATCTATCAGGAGTGAACTCAACTATTTTACCTTGAACACCATGGGTAATTTGATAAACAAAAAGGAGATTAGTGGACAAAGAAGGAACACAAAGTACATCATTAAAAGTTCCCTCTCCCATGTCAATAGAACCCTTCCTAATTACCTTCATATATGTATTGTTACCAATAAAAAATGAGGTGAATTAGAAGGATCAAAAGAAGAGAACATATCCATAGAGGATGCCATATGATGAGATTCCCCTTAATCAAGAAGTCATTTATTAGATTAAAAACTTGTAGAGGCTAAGAGTGCTTGTCCATTCATTTTGTTCAAACCAGTTGTAGATCTTTTATTCTCTGATTGAGATGATGAAGGAGTTGCTGATTGAGATGCTAAAGTAGAGGAAGCCACTGATGGGGGCAGCTGTATGTTATTCTTTTGAAGGTGTGTGAGTTCATAAATCTTCTTATTATAAAATTTATGCTCATCATGTCCTATCCTTTTACAATATGCACATTTGAACTTCTTCTTTCTAGATGATTCCTCTTTAGAAGAGGAACTGTACTCAAGAGTGTTATGTGAAGGAGAATCTTTACCTTTCTCATTAGACTTGGGATCCTTATTCTGCTTCTTACTCTTGCCACTTGAAGCCTTTGAATCTTTTGCAAGAAGAGCATGAGTTATAAAAGACTTCAATGTGCCCATGTGAACCAAATTTTCTTGTTCCCTTGTGAGTTGAGCTACAAATTCATCAAGAGAAGGCATTTTTTATGCATTTCCAAGGGCATCCATTGTAGCATAGAATGTAGAAACAAATGCTAAATAATAAAGACCAAGCTTAGCAAGAATAGAAAGAATCAACTGTTCATCCTCTATAGTGACCCCACAATTAGATAATTGAGCTTAGAGAAAAAGTCTTGGATATTGTCAAAATCTAAAGGATTTAGACTCATTAGTTCATTCTCCAACTTAAATTTTGTCATTTTATCTAGATTACTAAAGAGACCCTATAAGATAGTCTAAACCTGATTACGATGTGTACAAGATGCAACATGATATCTAAGATCTAGAGAAATGGACAAAAGAAGAGTACCAAGTGCTTCATCCCTTCTATCAAACCATTTTCTTCTTTGTGCAACTTTTGTGGGTTATGGATCTTGGCCAAATGTGATTCTCTGCAACTCCAATTTTAACAATAACATCCCCATTTGTGATTTCCATTCATGATAGTTATATGGGGTTAGAAGTACAACTTTTGGAAAATCCATGATAAAATCAAAAAATACAATAGAGGAACAATAAATTCCCTTCACAATACAAGAAATTAACCCTTTGTCCCAAACAAATTTACACTTTTTTTGTAAATTTACAACAATGTATCCAAAAGTACCAAATTAGCTTCAAACTAAAATTTTGAAATTCTCGAAACAAATCTACAAAAAGTGGTTGGATGAATTGTAGTGCTCTTGAATACCTTCCCGATGCCATAGGGATTAGAAATATTGGAGTCTGGATGCATTGAATCACAAGGAACCAAACGAGAGGTCCTCAAAGAGAATATGTATATCCTCAATAGTTTCATCTAGATCAGAGATGAGGGAATCTACAAAAAAGAAAGAGCTATCTGGTAGAGATTGGTGCCAATGGACTGAATCTAGAAGACATAAATAATCCTATTGCAATGAATCAATGGAGGGCCTCAAAGAAGCATCTCTAGAATCTGAAACTACAATAGGTGATGTCAACACGATCTCAAAATTAGGATGAGAAGCAAGAAGAGAATTATCTATGTCATCTGAAAATTCAAGGCGTGCATGTAACACTTAAGATCCTCTAAAGTAGCATCATGAAAGGGTATACTATCTACATCATCAAGTGGATTGAGACAATGTGTAGCAAGATCATATGAGAATGGAGAAATGTGAGGGTTTCCAAACATCTCCCAAATCTTGTTCCAAATTATTGTGTGGGGACATTCAATGTCCACTACAACCCAATTGTCATAATCAACATGAGAACCAATTACTCCTAATACATGATAAATTCTATTACCCTATATCAATTTCCTTCCAGGTGTGTCTGGTTCAAGCATGAGCCCATAAAGGTAAGGAAATTTTTTTAACAATTTGAGATGGGTTAGAATTCCTTTTTTCCAAGACTCGTAATTAGCCTTATCCAAAATACCACAAAAGGATGAACAATATGGGGTAATAGAATTGATCATGTATTAGGATTAATTGGTTCTCATGTTGATTATGACACTATGTGGGCTATAGTGGAAATTGAATCTCCCTGGACACTTTCAACCAAGATTTGGAAGATGTTTGGAAAACCTCATGTTTCTCCATTCCCAAATGATCCTACTATAGATTGCCTCATTCCACTTGATGATTTAGATAATATACCCTTTGATGATGCTACTTTAGAGGAGCTTAAGTATTATGAACATCTTGAGCGTTCATATGATACATAATTCTCTTCTTGCTTCTCATCCTCATGTTGAGATCACATCGGCATCACTTATTGCAACTTCGAATTATACAAATGCTTCTTTGAGGACGTCACGTGATTCATTATAGTAGGATCAATTATGTCGTCTGGATTCAGTCCATTAGGACCAATTTCTTCTAGACATCTCTTGTTTGTTTGTATATTCCCTCATCTTTGATCTAGATGACACTAAAAAGGATATATGTCTTCTCTTTAAGGACCACTCTTTTGGTTCCTTGTGATTCAGTGCAAGATTTGATACTTGAGTCCTTATATTGTTCTTGGGGGTGTTGAGGAGTCACCATTAACTCCATGGTGTTGAGGTGTGAATAAATGTCTTGTAGCTAGTCAATTTATTCACTAGGTAATTAGGGGATATAAATTCACACGTTAAGTTTATTTAGGATATAAGATTCCTTCTAAAAGTCTTATTTTTATTTTCTAGAACTTATCTTATATAGCTTATAATGCATGATTCCTAGGTAGTTAGGTTGTTAGTTGTCACATGTTATAGGATTAAGACACTTGTCATGATCTTGTCTAATCCTATCTCTCACCTTTCCTTTATAAGCAAGGCATATTATGTAAATTAGCATTATTCAACCATATTCATGTAGGAGTTAATGGTGACTCCTCAACACCCCTAGGAACAGTTGCTAGACCAAAATATCTTCCACAAGAGAGAAAATGGAAAGAATGCTTGCTTTGATAATGCAAGATTAAATATTATTGAATAATGATTGTATATGTAAATGTACATGAGATGCCTTGCTTATAAAGGCAAGGTGATAGATAGGATTATACAAGATCATGCAAAGTGTCTTAATCCTATAACATGCGACAACTAACAACCTAACTACTTAGGAATCAAGAATTACAAGCTAGATAAACTAAGTTCTAGAAAAATTCAACTAAGACTAAGTATAGAAATAATCTTATATCCTAAGTAAACTTAACATGTGAATATGTCCCCTAATTAAAGTTAGTGAATGAATTGACTAGGTACGAGAAATTTATTCACACCAACAATAAATTTATATATGGGGATAAGATCAGAAAGTACAATAGAGGAACAACAATTTCCATTCACAATACAAGCAATTAACCCTTTGTCCTAAACAAATTGACACTTTTTTTGCAAACTTACAACAATGTATCCATGTAGGAGTTAATAGTGAGTGAATTAACTAGGTACAAGACATTTATTCACACCAACGCCAATGCCTAAGGGATACCCAAATATATATAGGGAGTCTACCAATCTGAAAAATGAAGAATGTTAGCAATTCTATTTTGGATCAAAATAAGAGTATTGAAAAAGAAAATACTAGACTTATCCTCAATAATTTGTTGACCAAACGCATCCATGTATATATCCAAAACTTTCTTGAAGTTAACTGCCTCATCAATTCTAGCTAGACCCATGAGAATAGTATCATCAAAAAATTGGAGATGCGATTGAGAATCTAAATCTTGGGCCTAACTACATCCATTAATAAGATCCATTTCTATATGCTACTTCAACAACCTCCCAAGACTCTTTTCCATTAATACGAACAAATAAGGAGATGGAGGACCCCTTTACCCGAGTCCTTGAGAAGCAAAAAAGGTAGGTGAGGGAAAACCATTAACCAAAACATAGAAAGAGGAAGAAGTCACACAACTCATGACCCAAGAGATCCACTCTGAATGAAATCCAAAAGATAATAGCAATCACTAAAGGAAGGATCATTAGACCATGTTTTATACATATCCAATTTAATGAACATGACCTTATTCTTGGAAGAAGATATGAAGTGGATAGCCTTGGACGCCTCCACTATGCCATCAACAATCTACCTCCTTGTTTCAAGGAGATCAAGGGGCTCAAACAATTCTTCAATACTTCAACAATTAGCTTAGTGATAATCTTGAAGGTAACATTACACAAAGAAATATTCACAAAAAACTTTCCACATATCAAATTTAATAGTATCCTAGAAATCCTAAAAAAATATATGAGAAAACCATTAGGGCTAGGGGCCTCACCTTTCTTCATTTGGAACACAATATTTTCAAGTTCCTTCAAAGAGACAGTCACAAGAACATAATTATTTTTATTGTCAGAGACCAAAAAAAGGGATGAAACCCAAAACAAGATTCTCCTCATCTAGAGCATGTGATCCATTTTCTATGAAAATAAAAGAGAAAAACCTGACCAACTCATCCATAATGGCTTGGTGCAAGTTTAATTATTCTTTGTGAGCTGATGTGAGAGAAGCAATATTATTCCCACTTTTATGCTCCATTAAATTATGAAAAAAAGGCAGTATTCTTATCCCCTTCTTGAAGCCAATCAATACGAGATTTTTGCTTCCAAAAAATCTCCTCTTGTAGCTCCCATTCAACAAGTTCTTTAGAGCATCTAGTTTCTTCCCAAAGAAAATCCAATGTCCTTCCCTCTTCCTTAATTTTGAAAGTCATACTATCTAGCTATTCTTACAATTGTTTCTTCATAAGAAAGAGATTACCAAAATCCATTCTATTCCATTTTTAAACTTGTATTTAACATATTGGAGTCTCTTGAAAAAGGAGAACATTGTAGTGCCAAAGGAAGGCCTCTCTTCTGACCACCACTTCTCTACAATTTGGTGTAAATTATGGACATGGAACCACATTAGCTGGAATTCAAAAGGAGGCTGTTTAGATAGGAAAAAAGAAGTAAAGTTGATTGACTAATGATCTAAACCTTTCCACCACATGATTTTAGAGAAATAGGTCCATCTATTACCAAGCCAAGCATCTGGAACAATAAACCTATCAAGTCTCTCAAAAATAGACCCCTTCCCACACCTTCAATTATTCTAGGTGAAGGTTCCATTATTGGGTTTTACATCCACAAAATTAAGAAATGAGATGTTGTTATTGAGCAAGGAAGAAGAAGGCCCCAAATGACCAACTCTCCCTAATTTTTCCCCCAAATTGCATAAAGAATTAAAGTCTCATACCAAAATCCAAGGAAAAGAAGGAGAAAGAGTTCAAAAATAGATGTAATATGAGACTAGAGAAAATTCTTACCCAAAAAAAATTACCTGTGCATAAATATTGGTTAGAATAATAAATGCACTTGAATCAAAGCAAGATGCCAACATAAAAAGTGAATTCCTTCTAGCCATCCACTAGAGATGTGTGATATTACAAGATTCACAGAGACAAGCTACACCTCTAGCCAATCCAAGAGAACCCACACACTTGCATAAACCCCTCCAAATTTTAGGTAAATCCTCAACATATCTTCTACAAGAAGTTTAGTTTCTTGAATGAATAAGATAGCAGGTTTGTGATCACAAACTAAGTCTCAAGTAGCCTTTTTTATAGGGATACTATTCAAACCCCTAATATTCCAAGAGATCACAATCATTTATGGGAGGATGCAAAGTGAGTGTCTAGTGTCTTAACCACACTAGATTCCACTAAAGACTTTCCCATAATCTTCATCTTCTCCAAGTCCTTTTTCCTCCCACCTTAACCATTTTATCAATGAATCCTTTCTTTAAGCTCTTTTGGTAGATTCCAAGGAGGGGTAGTGTTTTCTTCTTTCCATTATCCTTTATCCTAGAATCAACCTCCAAATTAGTTATCACATCAATGACTATATGCTCTCGAGGAGGATTACTCAAGGGTTAAAAACCAGATCAACCTCTAGATCCCCCACAATATCTTGATCATTAGCCCTAGGCTCACTAAGAGGTAAAAAAGGATCATCTATTTCCTTTGAAGCCTCAACTGCATCAGACCCTAAAATAGGACTCTGAGGATGATGGCTATCTAGGTCCATGCCCTGAAAGACCTAAGTTCCAAAGGCATGGTCATGTTCCATTAAATATAACTCCTCAAAATTTTCAAGAATATCAAATATCTTACTAGAGTTCCCCTATATATGGCTTTATTTTCAAGATTTGACACCTTTTCCTTTAACCGATATTTCATGGGTATGAAGCCATTTGATTCAAGCTTCTCATTCTGAATTGGGGTTTTTCCTTTTGCTTTAGAATTGGTTGCATGAATTCCAAATGGAGGTTGTTGGGCTTTAACTCCCAACTCAAGATAATTCTTTTTAAGTCTCCATATTCATGACAAGATCGACAATAAAATGGAAGGGCCTCATAGTTGATCTGTTGGATCCAACCCACGCTCTCTAATATAATTTCAAGATATTTTGGTGGTGGATTATTTAAATTGATTTCCACACAAAGGCTAGAAAAAGAAGTAACCCTATAGTCTAAGGTTTGACGGGATGGACCCAACGACTTCTCTAGAACCACAAAAATATAATGCAAGATGTCCTTACACTAAAAATCCATTAGAAGCTAAGGTAGCCAAATCCAAAATAGGAATCTTTGACATAAGCTCTTCCACCAAATCCCATAGATGCCATGGTTTGATAAAAAGTCTTGCTTGATTATGGAAATATGGGCCTCCTTTGAAGACCATGTTTCAATCTGCTAATTAGACCACAAAAAGGAAACCATTAGCTCCTAGTATGATTTACATGCTCCCTTTTGGATTCTAATTATTACAATCCCAAGCCTCCAAAAAGGTAAAGAGATGCAGTCTCCCATGAATTTGTAGATTAGTGCATGCTTAGATAAATACATCACATCATCTACAATAGCAACTAGATTAATCACCACTACCACATGATCTTTGATTATTTCCAAACACCCATTGGGTTTTGAGCACATCCCTTGAAATTAATTATTCTTGGATTTCTCTACAACATGTAAGAGGAAACTAACTGCATCCTCATGTCTAGATGATGAAGAAACTCTACCAATAATATCCTTAAAGGAAAACAAATGGGGATCCATTGGACCCCCTAAGGAGGCCATGCAACCTTCTTCTAAGCAAATCCCCACAAAAGAAAAAATAAAATAAAGCACATCATATATCAGACAAATATCCCCCAAATTTAACTTTTGGTGGCTACACGCCACACCCAACCCACCCACTCCAAACACCACCCCCACACCTATGCTTAGACCATAGAAGCCTATCAACCTCCATAGACCAGTTCCCAAGTGTGCTAGCCTATGTTCATACCTTCACTGAAACCCTCATGCCGACAATCTCCATCCATCACATCTTTTCCATATTTGTATTTGATAATAAAGTAAAATTTAGTATTTCTTTGTAGTGAATAAATATTTATGTTTTGTAAAGTAAATTTACAAATAATATAACTAATATTTTTAAAAAGAATTATCATCAATCAAATTGATTGAAAATTTTACTTCTTAAAGGAAAATAATATAGAACTAGTCAATGATAGCACTAGCCATTATATTGGTAATTTTAATGGTGACCAAAAAGGAGAGTCAGATATGACTTGAAATGCATCATTTATCACAAAATTAATCTAGTTAGGCCATTTTCAACTCTTATTTTGCACTACCTCCTCCTATAAATCCTAAATATTTATTTTCTTACCACAAATGTGTTGGTATTACTAGATTTAACTATCAATGCGAAAATACTTTATGCAGTGTGCATCACTAAACTAAGAGACACAATTACACTTTTGATTTTAAGAGCATTGATTGCAAGACAATATCCAAGCCCAATATTGTTCTTAAAGCTACTAAATTTAACAAATTTTGAAATGGTTTTACTTGTATATATGTCATTGAAACTTTGCATTGCCCTTCTAATACTTTCCTAGATTTTGGCTAGTCAAACCGATATACCTCTTGAGTGCATATATTATAAATTTTCTTTTTTGGTGTACAATGATGAAATAGATTTGTAAGTTATTAAAAACTACAAGTTTCAAACCTTAGTGGCTAAGAGAGCTATGGGTTTTTATTCTTCCATAATCTACTCTTAGCTTATTATTCTCATAATACCTTAACAAGACTTGGTTGTAGGTCTATGTGTGCTACAATTGTGTAAATTTCCTTATATTTGTGGTATCTCAAATGATTCCTTTAGAAAATACAAGATTCAAGCACTCTTGGGTGATCAATAGAAAAAATAGTACCATGAGGGAATGGTGAAAAGAACCCCCCAATGGGGATTGAAATAGAATATGAAACCATGGCATTCTCAAGCAGTGGGAGGAGATCTAACCACTTGCTTGTTTCTCATCTCAAGCAGTGAGAGGAGATATGATCATGTTCCTGTTGAAGAATGAGTTGGCGACTTATAGGTTGTGGCTTGGTAAATTTGATCAACATTCTAAAATAAATAATTTCTTATGGAAGACATTATTGGACTTCTCAACATCTGTGGAATTCAAAGATTGAGTGCCCAAAATTCTATTTAATATATTTATTAGTAGAATTCCCAAATCATATACAAAATGTTTATTTCCCTGAGTTTTATAGGTATATGTTGTCCCCAAGGATTTCTCTTTGTTTGTAACTCCTCTTCTAGAAGTGAGTGAAAGGATTTGGGTATACCTTATTTGACATTAGGATAAAATACCCTTTAATTGGAAATATTACATCTACATCTTATCAAAAACACGTTGGATGGACACAAAAATCTTATTATATTTGTTGAGCTAGCCATTGATCAATTGATAAAGCATCTTGTGTCTAAGTGAATAAATAATCTATGTAATGAGATGGTGACACTTGATTGTGATGCTCTAGTAGAGCTTATAAACACCATTACAAGGTTGTTTAAGAGATATGCATGTGAGCCAAGGATGTAAACATTATTAATCTTCTAACAAGATGGGTAAAATTTTTGCTATTCTCATTTTATTTCTAGAAATTATTTCAATATTATAAAGAGATTCATTCCTATTAAAACTAATAGTTAATTATATATTGAAATTCAATTTTATTATTTTTAGTAAAACAAGGACATAAATACCTAGGGAAAAGGTATTTTTTGATTATTTTTTACAATGGTTTACTATTTTTCCACCTGTGTAGAATGATGACCTTGGTGTTTGGTGAAAAGCCCATGTTCAGTAAAAATTGAAAATTAAATACATGATAAAATAAAAATATATCAAAACTATACTTGAAAATATCATTTCAAGGTCTATGATCTTGCAAAATATAATTTCTAAATGACTTTATTTAATCCCTCAAAAGGTAAAGAATTTTTTTTTTTGCCAACATTTTGATAGGTGCGAAGGAGACTCCATTGTGGGTATGATTTAATACTAGAGGGGTTATATCCAAGGGGGTTTGATCTAAGGGGGTCTTATCTAAACCTCTTCAATTAAAACCCTTTAGATGGAATCTCTCAAGGCTTACTTATTAGTTTTTCTAAAAATAAGTGATTTCATGCAAAAATCAGGATGTCCCAAGTTTGGACCCATTATTGTGGAATGACCCCCTTTGATTCTAGGAAGATATTGGTTGGTTGTAGTAGATTCTTTCATCAATTATTGATTAGGTAACATGGTTATCTCTAATGGCGAACAAACAAAATAGTTAACATTATACCCATCAATACAATATTTGTTGGAAACCGAAGATCCTCTATGGATTAATAGTGACTTAGATGAATCACTTCTTGTTCTAACAATTGATCAAAGTATTGACATTGATGAACCACTTGAAGATACCATCCTCACTATTTTTCTCAAAATTTATATTCATCTAATGATATTTTGGAAAGAATATTTTTTCACTCATGTACGGATGATAATTATTTGTTTGGGAAATTTCCTTTGGTAAGTGATTCACCTTCCATCCAAATTTTTATCACATTACACCATTTGTTACCACACGATTGTTTGTATAACCTATTCCTACTTACTAAAACATCTATACCAAATATATCACCATCCACTTCACAAATACTCACTGTAGATCTACCTACACAATCACAAGCAATTGAAATTTTACTAGGTCATACACTTAATGTCAATCCACACTTGAGCACTACATAACTTTGAAATTTAATTACTATGTTATGAATTCATAAAGTTGCATTTGCGTGGGAATATCAAGATATGTGGCATACATTCGTATACTTAGACACACCATATTTATATGGAAGAAGATAGTCATCTGGTCAAGTAACCACAAAGATGGTTAAATCCCATTCTACATGATTTAATTATTAAAGAAGAATTAAAAAAAATGTTAAATGTAGGCTTTATTTATCCAATTTTAGATAGTCAATGGGTCTCTCCTTTGAGTGTGGTGCCTAAAAAGAATGGAAAGTGGTGAATTTGTGTTGATTATCAAGCCCTCAATAAATCAACTAAAAAGGATCATTTTTTATTACCATTTATTGATCAAGTTATTGATACTCTTGTAGGTAAAAAAGTGTCTTTTATTTCTTGAATGGTTTTAGTAGATACAATCAGTTCCAAATAGCACTTGAAGGTCAAGATAAAACTAATTTTACTTGTCCTTGGAGAAAATTTGTAGACAATTTTCTATCTTTTTGTTTATGTAATGCCCTCACAACTATTCCAAGGGCAGTTTAAGTATTTTTGTTGATCTTATTTAGGATTTTGTAGAAGTATATATGGATGATTTTACTGTATATGGTAATACTTATGAGGAAGCGAAAGGTAATCTTGGAAAAGTTCTTTAACAATGTGAAGACACTAATCTATCCCTTAGTCATGAAAAATATTTTATTCTAATGATAGAAGGTATAGTGTTGGGTCATTACATTTCTTCTAAGGGTATTGAAGTTGGTCCTAAAAAGGTACAAATAATTAAAGATTTACCTATACCTACTTGTCAGAAAGATGTTTGTAGTTTCTTAGGACATGTATGATATTATTGAAGGTTTATTAAAAAAATTAGTGAAATTGCCTCACCTCTTTTTTTCTTGTTAGGAAAAGACAATTTCTTCTCATGGACAACAAAGTGACAATAAGCTTTTGAAGAAATCAAAGCAAAGCTAATTACAACACCAATATTATGTGGGATGAATTGAGAACTACCATTTCATATTCATTCTGATGCCTCATATATTTTAATGGGAGTTGTACTAGGCTATAAAGATGATGCACTCTTCTATACTATATACTACACCAACAAAAAATTTATAGGTGTCGAGGTAAATTATACAATACTTGAAAAAGACTTTTAGCTATTGTATATGTAGTGAATAAATTTCATCATTATATCACTGGTTATAAAGTGTTTATTCATAGTGATCATTTTGAAATTAATTTTTTAATGAATAAACCTATTGTTATTGGAAGGTTCATTAGATGGTTATTGTTATTACAAGAATTTGACATCACTATACTTGATAAGCTTGGTTGTGAGAATTTTGTTGCAGTTTTCTTATCTAGGTTACAATGTGAGGATGAACCTATACCAGTTGATGATGCCTTTCCATATGAAAATATTTTTGTAATTTTAGTTAAAATTCCATGGTTTGTAGATATTGCAAACTATTTAGTCATTTATGATTTCCTCTGTATTTCTCTTAGAGATCATGACAAACTAGTTGGACTAAGTGGACAATACACATGGATCAATAGACTTCTCTTCCGCACCAACATTGATAATATCATACATCGTTATGTAGTTGAAGATGATGTCTTTGACATACTTCGTGCATGTAAAACTAAACCATGTGGAGGAAATTTTGCAGCCCAAAGGACCACCAAAAAGATTCTTACTACTGGATATTATTGGCCCACAATTCACAGGGATTGCAAGTGGTATGTTCAACATTATGACAAATGTCAATATATGGGACGACCCACATGTTTGGATAAAATGCATTTGCAACCCCAACTATCTATCAAACCCTTTAAAAAATGAGGGTTAGACTTTATGAGGCCCATTAACCCTCCATCCAAAACCAAAGAATGCATATTGGTTTGCATTGATTATGTTACCAAATGGGTTGAAGTCATAGCACTCAAGCATGCAAGGGATTCTAAAGTAGTTGATTTTTTGTACATAGAGATCTTCAAAAGGTTTGGTGCACCAAAGGAAATTATAACAAATCAAGGACCATAGTTACATCTAAGATAATTTCTACTCTAGTTCATGAATATGAGATTCAACATCACAAGTGTTCTCTCTACCATCCAAAATCCAATGGTTAGGTTGAGGTAACCAACAGGGAACTTTAAAATATCCTTACCAAAATTATAGCACTTCATTGGAAAGATTGGGTAGCTCGACTTCCCGAAGTAGTCTAGGCTTACCAGACAACGTGGAAGACTACCATTGGTCTTACACCTTACGAACTTGTCTATGGTAAGAAGGTTGTATTGCCTATTGAGTTTGAAATTAAAACATTGTATATTGATTTAGAATTGGTATTAAATCTTAATGATGCTCAAAAGAAGAGAATTGAGAAAATCTATTATTTAGATGAAATGCATCAATAGGATCTCTTTCATATAGAAGTAGTTCAACAACAATGTGCTCTTTGGCATGATCATTTCATGGTCTGTAAGCAATCATTCTAGCCACAAGACTGGGAACTTTTGTATGACTCCAAGTTTCAATATTTTAAAGGAAAATTCCACACCCAGTAGCTAGGACCTTATGAGATTAAGGTTGTCTACAATGGTGTGGTCAAGTTTCACACTATGGACTCCAATAGTACAACCCTTATTGTTAATTTCCATCATCTAAAGTTGTACAAGCATCCTATCACTAAAGACAAATTTATTGTTGGTGTAATTAATATTTAATTACACATTTACATAAGTTTACTTAGGTAATTATTTAATTCCTAGGTTAATTAGTTGTCATCCTTATCTTGTTGAGCTATCTTGTTGCTCAAGATAAGATTAGGGTTATGCATATCTTGCTTTTATAAGCAAATCTTTATCATGTAATTATTGAATTATTGAATAATATTATGCTGCACATCCTTTTGCAACCTCTTTGCTTTTTCTGATTTTCTCTTCTGTGGAAGGTCTTTTCGGTTTGCAAATCTGATCTTGGTTTCTAACATGGTATTAGAGCCTTGATTTGCAACCCCTTCTCATATTTTTGAGAAAATCATTGCAGGGTTCGTTCGAGATTCCTCGAGGGTATCATGCCTTGAGTTCATCTATGAGGCGTTTTGGATCATATCAGGCTTCACCATTGGATTCAGAGCGTTGGAAAAAGTCAGGATTGACTTTTATTTTGCAGATTTTGGCCATCATTTGCCAGATCTGTGAGGGTTTCAAGCTGGGACTTTTTTGCAAGCTCTGGGGTAGCTGAATTTTTGGAGCAATTTGAGCAGAAACAGAGATCACCATCACGTTCGTAGCAGCCAAAAACCTTAAGAACGCTTGTCGTTTCATCGATTTTGGTGCAGTTGATCTGGAAGGAAATTTTTTTTTGCCTAGGGGGTCGTACGACCTCCCTAGCACGCTTCCCAAGGCTCAATTTTTTTTTTTTAATAAAAAAAACACATGTTTTTTGAATTATGTGTTGCATCTCCAGTTAGAATGAAGCCCGCTGCCCTACGGCCACTGGGTGGCCACCAACCCGCCACCGCCCAAGTGTTGCTCAGTTGACACAACCCCCGTGGGCTCCGCTTGCCAGGCCCCGGTCATATGGAGAACCCAGGGCCAGCACCCAGATTGATCAACCAGCGGCGGAATATTTCGCTGACAATGGGAATATTCCCTTTTTTGAATATTCCGCCAGAAAACGAATATACTGGCGATCGAAATTTTTTTCCAGAAGGGGGGCGATTTTTTGCCCTGACGGCCAGATGGCCGTCAAATTTTTTGTAGTGAAGTGCGGACGTCAGCATGACGTCATCCGGCCGTACGACCCTCTTTGCCCCTCTTAGCCCTGATTTTTCCTAAAGGAGCAGGTTTTTTCTTTTGGTCATAACTTGGGCATACCGTATCGAAATCAGGCAAACAAGATATCACCGGAAAGCTGGTTCCGAGAACTTTCCAGTGGTGCTATTTATTTTCCAATATTTTTCTATTTATCTACATTTATTTCTGTTTGAAGTCAGATGTTAATTTTGGGCTTTCGAGCTCATAACTTTTTGCCACGATCTCTGATTTTCGTCTTCTTTGCGGCGTTGGAAAGGTATTGAGGAGCTCTATCTTGTTGTCCATGCACTTTTTTCTGTATCTATCCCAATTTTTTCATTATTCCATATTTGTCTCGATGGGTGTTTTGGAGATTACTTGGATGTTTTGGCAGTTGGAAAAGTGAAACCTGAATATTTGCACTGCATTTCAGTACCACTTCATGTTATTTTCTGTTTATGCATGCATTACCATTCTCTCCTTTTACAATCGTTGGGTTATTGTAATAAATGAACTGAGATAAATTTCCATCAGGGGGGTTTCTTGCATAATAAATCTGATTAGAATGTGCATGCACTTTGATCTCCATATCCATTTTTGTTTTGATGGCAACTCACATGGGTTATTTGGTTTCCTAGTTTCTTTTGGCCACATTTTGGCTATAGCTTGACACATATCGAATTCATCGGTTCACACTTCAGTTGAGAGATTATGTTTATTGATCCTCATTGGTTCAGATTCTTCTCAGTTTGAGGGCCATGTTTTTATGGTTAATGTTCTAGAGTCTTCATGGTACTCCTTCCCATGGAAGAGTTTTAGTCACAGTTTGGCATCGACATCGAGATACACGGCTTCCAGATTCTGTCATCATCTCATCTACTGTTGCTTCACAGATTCCAAGGTTGTTCCAGTTTGTGAGTTTTCCAGTGTTCCGTGGCATCGGGTCTACTGTCACATTATCATGATTCCAGTTTTGGTTTCAGTTGTGAACAGAAGTGTCTTTCCGTGCTTGTCAGATTGCGATTCCAGTGTTACTCCATAGTGTTCTTCCAGTGCTTCTTTGCAGCAGTCATCTCATTGTAGGGGGGTTTTGTCCCACTGGGTTTTCCTTATCTACCTCATCATTGCATTTGTACATTCAAGTACCTGATCAGGCCTTGTTTCCAGGACTCATCTTTGCATAATAATTTTGCTTCTCCCTAAGTTGCACTTATGGGGGGGTGTTGGTGTAATTAATATTTAATTACACATTTACATAAGTTTACTTAGATAATTATTTAATTCCTAGGTTAATTAGTTGTCATCCTTATCTTGTTGAGCTATCTTGTTGCTCAAGATAAGATTAGGGTTATGCATATCTTGCTTTTATAAAGCAAATCTTTATCATGTAATTATTGAATTCTCGAATAATATTATGTTGCACATCCTTTTGCAACCTCTCTGCTTTTTCTGATTTTCTCTTCTGTGGAAGGTCTTTTCAGTTTGCAAATCTGATCTTGGTTTCTAACATTTATTTCTAGTATAAAGAAGGAACTCAATGTTATTAATAGATTTAATGTTGCCTCTTCAAGTACCTTTTAGGTTCTTAATATTAATAATAAATAAAATCTAACAATGAAATCCCTCGGGCATTTCTAGATGGTTACCATTTGAAAATTGATTTTTCAACGGATTGTAACTAGAGAAAATATTAGAGATGAAAACTGGTTTTTGGCACCTCTAAGTGGTAATAGATTGAAAACCAAGACACTAGTGGTCTTTTGTCATTAAAAAATTAAAAATAAAAGACAAAAACTAAAAAAATGTTTGTATGCGATAAAAAATTTCTACTTTTTGTCGCTAGAGGAACTTCATCATTCCTATTGATCCAAGTTCTTCTGACAGGTTCTCCAGATGAATGGTTTTTCCATGTGTCCTTTTGTACATGGCCTTCTATGTAGAGATCTACCAGTTAGATTTTCCTTGCTTGTACTTTTGTGACATTCACCTTTTCTACCCCATTTGGGCTCCTCCACCACTCCTCTTATCACATCTGACTAATTGGTCCGCCACATTTTCCTTTTCCATGTTGCCCCTTGATGCATTCTTGTTCAGAGCAATTCCATGTCATTTGGATTAGGTGCAATGCCATGATTATCAAATTAGTCGCACATCATGATACATGTGAATGCCCCAACATCACATTCTTTGCCTATGATGAAATCTTCATGTTGAACCTCAAAATATCTGTCTTCCTACTTCAGTCACGTGAACTATGGCGACTTCCTTTCCATAGGTCCCTTAGTGATTTTCCAACCTTCTTCCACATCAAAATTTGAGTTACTTTTATGTCAGCATCACCATCATTTCATTTGATGGTTCCTTCCTTCGAGCGGTATATTGGGTGATATTATCTTACTTGTATGACACTTTCCTTCTACTTCTTGTAGTGTTCACTTTCTATTTGTTCATCTACACACTTCCATCTAGTTGGCTACATCTCCTTTGATAGCTTAACACATGATTGTTCCAAAAAACCACCTCAACACCACATTATTTCTTGTCAATTGGTAGTATGCAATATTTTTATTTCTTTTAGCTTATTAAATGGATTTTGTGCTCTTTTATGGAGATTTTTGACATGACTCAGGATGGATTCATGATTAGGCTAGGGGGAAGGTACATCATACCCATACTTGATGTAGATCCTTTACCTTATTTAGCTATCATTACATGATATGTGTATCTAATCTATTGTCCCATCTACATACACCAATTCTATCCCTCTACCTACCTTGATTATCTAAAATAATAATCATTAGTCCATTGTAACCATCTTCCTAAATCTACCTTTATCGCCTTTTACAACAATTGTTTTGTTTTCTCTATCCTAAAAACCACCATAGCCAACCTTTACCTATTACAACTTACAAAATTCTTGCTACAACAATAGGAGTAAGTCATACTCACTGTGAAGCCACCTCCATGGAAAATTTAATGGCTAATAAAAAAGTATATAAAATATTTAAGCAAGCAAAGTAGCATTTTTACTGCAAGAAGCTATGTGGGTACAAGGATGACATTGCTAGGGAATTCACCATGGGATTTTGTTGCAAGTAGGTAACCTTGAGGGGCATATCATTTCCAGTGACTATTCACACCATTGCAAAGGTCATGAGATTGTCGTAGACTAGTGAATCCTTCTTTCCCATCAAAATCCAATCTGGCAATGGACCTCAAGTCGGTATGTAAACAATTTCTATAAAGAGGAAAATTTGTTGAAATAGTGCAAAGGTAGGGTACTAAACGAGCCTCTCTCCCTAAACCCTAGAATGATGTTGCTAAGTTTCTTATTCAATATATCACCTATGAAGGAAGGTACCTATATGTTTTTTCCCACCATTTTAGGTTAATGTTACACCTGCACAACATAATTTTAGTCAGTGTTCCCTAAAATTTGTTTCATTCTTTGTGATGAATTCTAGCACATGAGAGGAAATTGTCTCACCCATCATGGCTTGATAAAATTAATTGTGATGCATAGACTAGAAATAGCTATACCTCTTTTATATTAGGACACTTTTTTCCATAATGTAGAAGAAGAGGAGGATTCTAGTGGTTTGGCTTCTAAAAACCATGAGAACCCTCCTAGTGCTCTTGAAAGCACACAATTCGAAAAAGAAGTTCCTATAGTTTGAAATCAATTAGAGGAAATCCAAGACACAAGAATTCATAAAATTGCACATACATACCCTAAGAATAGAAAAATCGTTACTAGAGGAATGACCCCTCAAAATTGTGACAAGGAAAACCAAAGAAAATGTAAAAGGGAAGTTGATCTAAAGGTTAAGTTAAAATATTTTGAAAATATAAACAGTTCAATGGATATTCAAGGATAGGAAGAACATGATTCTAACATAGAAATTCTAGCCATGACCATCTTGAAGAGAAAAAACTGAATGAGTAGGAAACAACATAGGAAAATAAAACATAAAAAGAAAGAATGACAGAGGAGAACTGAATTACCTGTTCACAATAAAAATGTAGAAATCTCTTACCAAGTAGGTATCTCTACACATGAAGATTTTGGTCATGAAGATATCCATGTAGAACAAAACATATCTACACCATAAGGTGTACCTAAAAATATCCCTAACTAGGAAGATATCCTTGAACAAGAAGACATTTCTATAGAAGAAAATCCCTCCACAAGAAGAAAAATTCCCATTATTTAGGTTAGATAAAAAATGAATAAAATCAAGTAGAAATAGAAGGAACAATTGGGGAAACACATCAAAATAATCGAGTGTTCTCTAATTTTTTTATTGGCTTTATTGATCTAGAAAATCAATGCAGGACTCATAACTTAGAACCAAAAGAAACAATTGAACAACAAGAGGAAAATGAGTTGCTTGTGAGTCATGAGAAAATTTACCTTGATACTACTATTGATTTAGAAGATCGACATGAAGATGGATCCTAGGGTTTGGAATAGTCTATTTCACTAGAACAAAAGGGACAAGACATGCTTCTCAAGAAAAGGGAAGAAATTTGGGATCAAAGAGATTTGGTTAGCCAACTTAAGGCTAAAAACTAGGGACTACAAAGCTAGATACATGAATCAATTGTAATCAATCAACAATAAGGGGTGGACATTAACAAATTGAAGGAGGAACTAGGCCAATTGACCAAATATAGGGAACTCCACATTCTTGTTCAAGAACATGGAGTTAAGGCCAACTTAATGTAGATATATTACCAACATAGTGCATAAATTGCTTTTAAATCTAGTGCCCAAGAATTAAATGGTTCATAACCAAAATTTGCATGAGAAATGCAAACCCTTTAGCTAGGGGAAAATGATGAGGGAAACATTTGTCTTATTTTTGAATATCTGTAGTGTAGAAAAATGTATCCCTTTACATTTTCACACTTGTTTGGGCCTTCCTAGTTAATTTGGACTTAATGGTGCCTTATTTTAGTGTTGTAAAATGTATTTATTTACAATTTCACACTTATTTTGGGCTCCTTTAATTAATTGAGCTTAATTTTCCTTAATTGACCCTTTAATTCATTTACCTGACCTATTTTATTACATTTTCCAAAGAGGAAACTCGACATTCATTAATGCCTTAACATAATGCTTCTCATTGCGCAATGTGTTTCCCAGGTTTAGGGACCTAGGACCTAAATTTAAATTATTATTTTGGTGGTATTTTAATGTTTTCAAATCTATATTCAGATATCGGCTTGTGATATTTGAATTTTTTAGAAATTGAGGATACATATCTATAAATATAAGGTTATTTCACTATGTTTCACCTAGCAATTTTGAAGTGAGCTTCCCTATAGAAAAATTGATGATCAAGAGAAATTCAAGGCATTCAAAGGTAGATTTATTGAATATTTATTGCAGAAATCAAGATCCAATTGTCACATCAAATTCTTCTTGCATAATGCATGTTATTGGAGCTAATATGGTGATGTAGGTTTCATCATCCATTCAAGCATTACAAGCATTATTTCAAGTCAAGATTCAAGGTTCAATATCCACATCCATTGAAGCCATTTCATGCAAGTTGTAGATCTACATTCCAAGGTTTATGCAAGGGTTTTTTGAGTAGTAACATAGATTTTTTCATTCTTCATTCCCTCTTTCATGTTATATTTCATTTCAAGGTTTGATTACCAAAACGGGATTTGACCAAGGAAAACCCCCATTCACCAAAAACAAAAAAAAGTTCCCTCTTGATTTGTGTTTGCAGATTTAGGTGGAAAAAATCTTGAAGATCTCTTGAAGAGAAAAATTGAAGAAGTCAAAGTTGCAAAAAGTTGTCATCTCATAGAAACTCATCTATAGAATTTATTTCTATCTTTTTTGAACTTAAAACTTGGGAAAATTGGAAGAATCGAATTTGAAGTAGAAGCTCTTGAAAGTTGTAAACAAACCCTAACTCAGGACCCATTCGCCCATGGGTGAATGAGTCCCAGATCAACTTCATAAAATGAATTTTTGTGAAAGGTACATTTAGATATGCTCCTTTCTGATATGCATTTCAATTTCTAGTTCTATCAGTATTGAGTTTAATCTTGCTATTCCAAGTGTTAAAGATTGCAATTTGGTGTTGATTTACTATTTTTAGTTTTTCTCCCCAAATTATTGTTTGACAAGGACCCCCATCCTGACACAAAAAGGAAATCTGCAAATTCACACTTTAACTTGATTCACCTAGGGGCTGATACTCATTTTATTGTGTGGATCTCATTTCCCAATGAAATGGAGTGAGAAATATGTCCCTAAGTGGTTCATCAATCCCATTTTGGTAACCCACCTATTATTTTCCTATATTTCAATATCTATATCTTCCCCTATATCTATTTCCATTGTCTTCCATTTAGCCTTCTTGTCACTAATTACCATAAAGAAGTATAAATTATTTAATATGTTGAAATAATTAATGATACTTTGTATTGCTAATTTGTAGGGAAACTAATCCATATTTGATGGCTAATTATAGGATCTACGATGTTCTCATGATAATGATGCATTTAGAAGTCATGTGGAGAAGATGGTCGAAGATATTTTGTTTTCTAAAATTATATTTTTATTACAAAACAAGAAAATATATTTAGCATATTGTTTTAAACTTGTGGTCAATGACTAATTTTTTTAATCTCTATTACATTTTTGTTTGTTGGCTGCAAGCCAAAATAAACACTTTAATATTTTTATAGAATCGATAATTATATGTTTCTAAATATATAAACCATGGCATAGACTATGTTGCAGATAGAAACAATATAACTAATTTTTGAAGCAATACAAAAAATATCCTTTGATCAAACAAGAGTAAAATCATTTTCATTTTGTTACCTGGATGACTAAGGAGGCAAGGTCCACTTCTTGGAAAGCCTGGTGATCGTTATCTTTTACGTTAAGAAGTTTATTTCTTATCATTATTTTAATTAAATTACTTTTGTGTTGTTTGTAAGTGATGTTTGCATTTATTTTTATAACTTAGTTATGAATTGTGAGATTGATGCTAAACAAAAATAATTAATAATTAGTATTCTTCTTGCTTTATGTTTGCATCTCATTGTGATTGTAAGTTTCATATTTATTATCTGTTGCAAATTGCTTGTTGTTCCTTTAGCAAGATGTTGTTGTACCTATAGTAGATCAACTCTGTTATTGTCATAGATCTAAGACAAAAAGATTGAGTAGGATTTCTACTTAGATAATTGATTGAAGATAAAATACACTTCATTTTTACTCAACCTATTACCTTCAACTCTTAAGCATATAGTTTTTATGCCTTTCACAAGCTTATACCCCAGATTGACATAAGAGAAATCTGAAGTTGTAAACCTGAACTCCAACCATAACTTTGAAATTAATCTTCTCGGTTTTATCTCAAAAATTATAAATAAGGGGCACCATGTTCCATGTGCACACCAAATGAGATGGAAAAACATGGTCTCCAACTCAACCTATTACCCTAACTCACAAACCTTAATAGGGTCACATGACTCCCGTGTTCTCATACATGTGTGACATTAGTATGGAGGTGTTCTCCTACAAGGTTATATGGCTATGTACTTGAATTCTCATGGGCCTCACTACACAAGGATGTGACCATTCATGTGAGTTCACATGGGATCTCTTCCCAATTCTTCTTATTTTAAAAGAAAAAGGTTGATTTGGTTCCTTAAAAAAAGTATCCAAGGCTTCACACATGTGAGTTCTTTTTAAGAGTATTGAAAAATACTTTTCCAAACCCCAAAACACAATCCACACTCTTCCCCAAGTACCCTAATCATAGGTACTTGGGTTGGGGTCACAAGAGAATGTCATTTCCTCCTCCCAAATCACTTTTTGTTGACTATGAAAAATAACCTCTAATTTTCTATATAGGTTTGCACACAATACCATACATTTAAAATTTTAGACCCAAGGGATTAAATCTAACCACCGACACATTGAACTCAAGTTCAAAAATTAATCTTAAGAAATTAAAGTAACATAGTTAACCTTTAGGATCTTAAAGATTATTAGATTCATGAAAATTATTTTGTTGGAATACACAATTTAAAACATAATCTTACATGAGGGAGTGTGTTAAGGTTGCACTTAGGTTCTTGATGGTTCTCTTGTTCCCCTATTGGCAATTTCACTTGCACCGATTAAAACATTATACCAATAGTGTGTAGAGCTGAAGTGCCATTATTAATAAATATATTGTTCAATTATAATAATTAATATAGGTCCTCTACATGTTAGTTAACATAAAATTCATATCTCACAAGAGTCACAAGTAAGGCTAGGCCTTACATGAAGTCGTTTATGTTGATTCTTTGGTAGCTCGAAAGGTGAAATGTGGAGTTGCTTTAAAGCAACTCAAGTTGGATTTTCAACAACAGATTTTTTAATTCATTAATAGAATGTTTTGGGTTTGTGAGGTTGAGATAAGACTGAGAGTGATTTTATGTGTGATTTAAAGCTAAGTAATGTAAGGAAAGTTTCTTTTCTTGCACGTTGATTTAAAACAATTGAGGCTATATATGTAATATTTCTTTAGCAAATCAGTATTGTATTTTTGAAAGGAAAGTTTGTTGTTAGGCTGAATAGAAGATTCAACATTTGCAGGTATTTCCCCACATTGGGGTTTCCTGGGTAATTCTGTGTTATTATGTATATGTGATTGGCTTGTTGTTATTTTTGCTTCCGTTGTTATTAGCTATTAATTAACCCATTTGGATTAATTATTTTAAATTAGATAGAGAAATTGTTTTGATTCTATTATGTGAATTTATTGTGTAATTAATCTATAGTTGGGTTATAAGAAATTAACATTGTATAAGAGCTCTAAACTTTGAATACGAAGCCAAGATTTGTGACATAAATTTCAAGAAAAAAAATCAGAATTTTGTCTCCAGTTTCTTCTGTGACTATGACAACTAGTGTTCGATATGAAGACATGATTAAGGGTGCGCCTAACTTCTTACAATGGAAGGTTTGGATTACATCCATTCTCAAGGAGAATAGGTTATGGATCTATGCTAGTACAAAGGTGACACCACCAATAAATGATCCTATTGCCCTAGATTCACATGAAGTCAAGGAGGCCAAGGCTTAGAGGATTATTCTTGATGGGGTAAGAGATCATCTAATTCCTCATCTATTGGGGAAACACATCACCAAGGAGATGTGGGATACACTCACAAAATTTTATCAGAGTGACTATCAAATTCGCACTAAAACAAATCCCTGTGATTTGCTCCATTTTTTGCTTCCACCCACTATTTTAATTTATTTTTTGGAAATTTTTTGAAAACGTCGGTGCTATTTATTGGGATGGCACAATTTTTGGTGTTTATTATGTCGATCAATACAAGTCGACGCTAATTTAGGTGCTAATCAAAGCCTAAAGTAACACTGCCTTTAACACTGATATTAGCTTCGAGTGTAGCGCCACCTTGAGCACTGCCTTTAGCTCCGAGTTTAGCTTTGAGTTTAGCACTGATTTTAGCTCTGACAATTTTTGGTGTTTATTGTGCCGATTAGTACAAGTTGGCGCTAATCAAAGCCTAAAGTAATGCTTCCTTTAATGTTGATATTAGCTTCGAGTGTAGCGCCGCCTTGAGCGCTTCCTTTAGCTCCGAGTTTAGCACTGCCTTTAGCTCCGAGTTTAGCTTCGAGTTTAGCATTGCTTTTAGCTCCAACTTTAGCTTCGAGTTTAACTCTGGGTTTAGCGCCAGTTTAGACACCCCTATGTTGAAGAGACTTATTTATATGTCTCGTCGACGATGTAAAACAGTGAAATGCCAACAACATATGGGCATATTGAGGAGAGAATCACTTATGTCACAAGGTATATCTATAAGTTCTCAGTGAAACACAACTCTTGGATATAACAATGTAATGTAGATGAGACATTGAGATATCGCTATGAAAAATAATATTGTCTCATTGACACTCTTCAAGTAATGATCAAAAGCATACACCGCTATACTGTTGGGAAGGTGAGCAACATATGCGGTAGAGCGGTATACACCACAACCCCGCAACAAGAAGCCTTGAGCAAGGTGGTAGTGCGGTAAATAGCAAAAGGGAAGGGAAAAACACCGCTACACCACAGTGATAATCATAAGTCTCCCCAACATGGAAACGTTACATCGATATATAAAGAAATAACGCCAAAGGAAAATATCGATGAGACGGTGGCATATTGGCAAGAGATATTAACTTGTCTCATCAACACCGGCAACCAACATCAGAGGAACATAAGTTCTAATGCCAATGAGACATTGAGATATCAGTAAGACAAATAAGATTGTCTCATCGACACTCTTCAAGTAATGATCAAAAGCATACACTTCTATACTGTTGGGAAGGTGAGCAATATATGCGGTAGAGCAGTATACACCACAACCCCACAGCAAGAAGCCTTGAGCAAGGCGGTAGTGTGGTAAACAACAAAATGGAAGGGAAAAACACCACCATACCATAGTGGGTATAATAAGAGATGACAGTAGTATGGTAATCGTGGCATCATTACAATTTACACCAATACATGTAGAAAATCACATCAGTTGCCAAAATTAAATGCAATTAAATTATTAAGAGTTTCCAAAACTAATATGATTGAATACCATGCCATCCAAAGATAAGTGAGTTTTCCCAATATCACACTCAATTGCAGTGCACTAGCGTGGAAGGAGCTAAGGATATGAGAAGAAGTCTTGCAAGCGTGAAATACTTAGGTAAGTGCATGAAAACTCTTTGAAAGAGCTCTGTAACATATAAAAAAAAAGTCAAGGTTTTGTCATTTGAAGCCATAGTAGAGAAAATTGAATCATGCCTCCCAAAAGAAAAGGATCAAAAGTAAAAGAAAGTTGGCCTAAAATTAAAGATGAAGAACCTAAAGTAAAGAAGAAAGCACTCCATCCTAAAACAAAACAATCAAAAGTAAAAGAAAGTTAGCCTAAAATTAAAGATGAAGAACCTAAAGTAAAGAAGAGACCACTCCATCAATCCATATTAGATATACTTCCAGGGTCTACTAAAGAGGGTAATAAGAAGTTTCTCGTGGACACCATACAAAGTTGTAGGGATGCACTCATTTCCAAATCTGGATGGGACCTATTTTGGTATTTTTACAGTAAGAGAAATGAGAAAATTCAATTGTCGAATGCTTGGATGTTGGATATAGCAAGGTTGATTGTCCCAAATGTGTTTGTTGATGTAGAATTTATTAGACTACTAGCCAAACACTATCACTCATCTACCAAAACAATAAGGTTTCCAAACAACATAGTATTGGTAGAAGTAACCAAAAAAGCTATCATTGAGTGTTTTGGCTTAAACAAGGAGGCTTTGACCAAGATAAACCTCCATAAAAGTGAGGAGGATTATGCTAGGTTAGAAAAGACTTATAGAAGTGATGAGGTACCCCTATATATGAAAAGAGGCATTGGTAACAAAACATTCCCCATCTCTACTACCACTACTGAACCATTTAATGTGACATATTTTCAGTATTACTTTGTGAATACATATTTAGCTCTTTTCCAAGTGTTGGGGATAGATGCTCGAGATAAAATGCCAATAGGCCTAATGATGATGGCCATGAGAATTCAAAACCCTGAAACTAATATTGAATATGACTTTGCTTCATACCTTGAGAAGGTGTTAGATGATGAATTCTCCCAAGTTATAGAGGATAGAGCACATATTACATTTAGACACTATTCCCTACTGTGTCATTTGATATTGTACTAGAATAGGGACCATTGGACTAAAAGAATGGATTTGGATATAGTAGATGAGCAAGGGAATCCCACACCTGTCCAAAAATGGTGCTATATTTGAGATAGTTAATGCAAGAATTCAAGCTTTGTTGTATCCTACGAAGACTTTATACATAGAATCCTTCAAGTTCTTGGGTATGCAATACCAAGATTTCCAACCAAAATGTTGCAACTAGTGAGACCTTTGGCTTTAAGACCAGAGCAAGGTCATACACACAATTTTGGAGATTGGTTCTTCCTCCTGGAAGTTACAATAATAAGAGTTTATGGATGCCCTGTTGCTCCACACATATTGCCAAAATTTGTGCCCCCCAGATTAGCATTTCTTGAGTTTATGTGGAAAATGATGTGGATGGAGAAAGATGTAATGCACAAGTAAAAGAAAGACATTTTCCTGCCAAACCAAACCAAGTGTGAAGATTGGATTGTAGGCTCAGACACACTAGAGGAGTTACAGTATTATTTGAAGACAAGATATGCATTGAAATCTGGAAAAGAAAGAGCCTTTGACCTTGAAAATCATATGAACAACATAAGGCACAATCTTCTTACCAAAATGACAGTGCCACACCAAGTGGATTTTGAAGATGTCATAAGGAACTGCATTACTTATAATGATGTATTTAGTAGAAGGAAAAAATGGGAATATATGAAGAAGGTTGAAGAAAGGATGAAGTGGAGGTCCAAGGATTTCCTAGGATACTTTGTTGAGGAAAAGAACCCCATCAAGATGATAGAATTGATAATTGGTAGATTTGAAGAATTGTACAGAAAGAATGAAGCATATCTCAAAGAACATAATAGTGGTGCAATTGTAGAGCATACCCCAGGTGAAACCTCTAAGCCTCCCATGGAGTAGTTACCTCCCTAAAGATAGAAGACAAGAAGCACTGAATAATTAGTACCTTATGAGGATATTGAAGAGGTGGGCAATACTGAGGAAGTGGCTACAGTACTGCAGTCATTGAAAGGTGATATTGAAGTTGATCAACCCATCCTTGAGACCAGTGCCCATAAACATGAGGAAAGGATGGGTGATGTAGAAAAAACAAGTACAAAGGTACATGAAGATGAAAGGGAAATTGCATCCAGGAGATTCATGATGAATTCATTAAGACTCTCAAGTTTAAGGATTTCTGGATGAAGATGAAGATAAAATAATTTCAAGAGAGGATGGAATCAACTAAAGTAGGAATTGAAGAATCAAAGAAAAATGAAATGGTAGCATAGAATTTCCAGGAATTAAGAGTTGACAACATTGACATTATCCCCCAGAAGGGTAGAGAAATGGTCTTGAAGAGCAATATGATCATTTTCCCTGGCTTGGAATTAAAGAAAATGTTTTTTCTTGAACAAGTGCGAGCTCAGGAAGATCTAATGCTAGTTGCAGAATTTGATTCCGATGAAGGTGTTAGTCGAACTGGGTATAACCAAAAGATTGAAATCCTGGGCATATGGATCAAATAGAAAAATACACAGAAGCCAAAATTATTGGATGTAATTCAAGGGATGAAAGGGGAAAAGATGGTAAGGACAATACAAGATACTGCCCCTTTGGAGGCAGCCACAATGACCATGCATTCAACCATGTTCACTTGAGAAACTGTTAAGGGATTAGAAGACAGATTGAAGGAGTATGAAAAGGAAAAAATGTTCCTAAATGATGAAGTTGATAAATTGTTCAAGGAGAATGTCAAATTGAAAGAACAATTAAGAGGAGCAGGACCCTCATAAAGCAAGGAGATGGTGTTATACATGCCTCCTATTGCTCCAATGGATATTGTGAAGAACATTTCTATAGAACAGGTAAAAACTCCAGAGAAGGAAGTGGATGATGTAAAGAAGGCCAACAATGAAACCTATGATGAAGTGAAAAGACAAATTTGTGAAGTTATGGGAAAGATTCTTGAGCACATGATAAAATTAGTTATGGATAAACTAGAGAATTTGCATGATAGTTATAAAACACTTCAGCATGCAATGAATAAAATAAAGACACATATGCTTGTATTAGATCCTTTGTTCAAAAGGTGGAAGCCTATTCACCACACTTTGGCTAAGTTATGCAAAGTTCTACAAAGAAGTCCTGATGCACCCACAACATTAAAGCCAATTGAATAAACTGTGAAGATGATTATTGATGAATTTCAGTATGTACAAGGGTTTGATAAAAATATTGTAACACAAATGGATTTATTCCATACCTGCAAATAGTGGTATATACCTGAAATTGTGAGAGATGGTGATCAGTTGAAGGACTTGGATAAGTGGAAGAAAGAATTTAGTTAGGTTGTTCATAAGTGCGTAACTCATATATAGGAGGATGATGATACTAGTCTTCCTAGGCTAAATTAGATAATGGATGGGTTGATTGTTCTTGATGTGGGATACCTAAAGTTTGTCAATGATACAAAGGAATTACTAGATAGTCAATGGAAAACTCATCTTGCAAACATGCAAAAGATCTAGGAATGTAAGTGGCCATCAGATTTTATGGTGTATTAGTGGGAGGAAAAGTATTTGGTTTCAGAAGAATAGGACGCTGAGGCGAGAGCATTTGGACATTCATCATGGAGAGGAAGACTTTTCCATATCAATGATCATGAGTCTTCTACATTGAATAATGGAACCATATGTCAAAATGTCTTAAGTCTTGTTATTTCCTTAATTATGCTAATTAAATAGTTTTTAGTAAAAGTAGTTATGAAAGGTCATTTCTTTTTGTAAAAGGCCTATAGCTTGTTGCTTCCTATATAAATAGGAAACCAAGGCCTAGTTTTAAATTATCATCATCATATATCATTTCCATTTTGAAGACTTCTGTTATTAATATATATCAACTGCAACAATATAATGGAAAACATCTTATTATCAGATATTCTCCATGACTGTGTTATCATTATGTATTTTTCTTATGTTTTCCATACTTATTTCTTCTTATGTTTGAATGAATATCAGTTATTGAGCCTCAATACTGTGCTTATGTGAATGAATATGTTGATACAGTAAAGCATTTATTGTGGATGTTGGTAGAGCTGCTAATTTTTTTGAAAATTTGAGCTTATTTTGCCTTGTTACATGTTCAACATAAAAATGGAAACTATATAAAAATAATAAAGTTAACAAAGTTGCTTATTTAAATAATTGTGAGTTACGTGCATTAATAGTTTATTAACTTTTGTGTCTTCACGAACATATGTTGATACAAAATGAATGGAAGAAGCATCCAAGTAATCCTAATTTTTTCTACCAACAATTCATACCAAAGATTGAACAATTTAAGGATACTACAATAGGTAATTAAGGATATGATGATGATGTTGATATATTATTGTACTTGTATATTCTATGAAACATTCCTTATTTTCTATGAAATAGTGTATATATTCTTGTACTTGTAAATATTCTTTTACTGTTATTTCTATTAAATAAAACAAAGTTTGAATAAAAAATGCTTCACCCTTTTTTGTAAGTGAGTATATGAATTATTGTTTAAGGAAAAATCTTACAATGTTTACATTTTTAGTTTACTAGTTTCAAATCTTCATTTTCTATGTATATAAAATTGTATGTGCTCTTTATCTCGAATGACATAAAACGGTAATATCATCAGAATCAGGGTTTTCAATTTCAACACCATCATTATCCACACTTTTCATATCCTATTCACTTTTAAGTACAATCATCAAAAAATTATTTTTATTTCTTGTCCTAGTTAATCTTGATTCCTTTCAACACAACACAGTAGGTTGCATGTTAAATTTCAAACATTTTCTTTGCATTTTTTTGTATATATTATTTTCTCAGTGCATCATTATGTAACAACAATTTCACTTCTGAGATATACAGTAAAAATAAATGAAAGCACATATTTTCTTTGTCAAGGGAAATGTATGGTGAATACCCTATGTCTTTCAGATAAGTGTGCAAGTGAAATAAGACACAATTGATTGAATCTAATTTTCTACTGTACAATTGTATTTTTATGTGCTTTTTACTTTTTGCATGTGGATTACCCTAAAAAAGAGACTACTTATCTTTTCTTAAATGAAGCCTTTACATTTCCTGTCTACAAAAGGAATTTACTGCTTGACAATAGGTTCATGAACTTCATACAAATTAAGATTGGTGTAAAAGTCCATTCCCACAAATGTTGTTTGGTCTAGAATTATAATGGAAAATAAAAAAGCTTGCTAGGAGAATAAAACAAGTTTTCAATTGTCCAAGTACAACATAATATTACTGAAGCATTTCAAAGTTTAGGCCATAATAATCATCCTTTTTTAAACATGGATTGCAAATAATTCTGAAAATTTAGAAGTCTTCGTCATTAACATTATTATCTGCTACAATGTCATCCAATGTATCATTGTCAATGTTCATATGTTCTTTCAAGTATTTAATATTATCATCATCCTTATCTTGACCTGCATCATCTTCATCATCATTGAAATTTGACTGTAGACCATCTATATTGTTACCTAGATGTATTTGGATCATTATTTTCTATACCATCCATATTGTTGTCTTCCATGCAGTACCCCTCCATTTATGCTTATGTTTTCTGTTACATGTTTTCATACTGTTAGATTTTGGTACTTTGGTTTGGATATTTTGATCGCTGATTTTGAGCGACAGTGGATTCACTTTGTGACATGATGATACATTGTATGGCGATATTTGATTTCTGATATGCTTTGTGATAGCGTAGATGTTTTCCTTCAGATGTTATTGCTATGTATATGTTTATGATGGAGTAACTGTTATTTAATTTGTCAGTTTGATGTGACGTGTATTGGTGTGGAGAACGGAATTGCATCACTCGCTTGTGAGTGCCCTGTGATGTCCATGATTTTCTCCACACGGTGTGCCTGTATTATGGATTATATGTATATGCATGTTATTTGTTTGGTTGCAGGATTGCAGGTACATGACACCAACTCCACCTAGTTACTCAGGTCTGAGCGTGTCAAGACTCAACGAAATGTTGATTGGGAGGTAGTAGCATGGTTCATCCTAGTCTAGTCTTTAACCCGGTCACAGTACATCGTCTGTTTTAGTTCAGAGTCATAGTTTGTCTTGTCTTTTCCTATTTGGATTAATTGCTTGAAAGGTAAATTTTGTCAATTTTAATGATAGTCTAATATTCTTTAATTTTCTGTTATTTAAATTAATCTTTAAATGTTAAAGAAATTAGTTTTACATGTTATTTAATAAATTAATTAGTTTGTTTGGTTAAATAATTTGATCTTAGAGATTAAATTTATTTAATTAAATAAATTAATTAATTAAATTAAAATTGTTTTAAATTGTGTGTGAATAGATTTAATTTTTAAATTATTTATTATTATTGTGGAAATGGCATTTTGAATTGTTAAATAAAATTGTATTTTTTGAAAATTGAAATTTTAAATCTAAATAAATTAAATGCATGCAAATCTTGAAAGGCAAGATTGCCGGGAAGTTGTTGAAGATATTTTCTTCTTCTCGACATGTGTGCCAGTTTAATTTATTGTTTTTTTGGTTGAGGAAATTCTCAGAGGTTATTTGGGATCTGGGAAAATACAGAAGGGGCTTCTATTCTTTTCTTCACAGGAAAAAAAAATATCAGTGCTCTGTTAAAATTTTGGTTTATGCTTTTGGTACTATTGTGTATTTGTGGAAGTTCTCTATTTTGGATATTGGGATTTGGTGTTCGGGAAAAGTTTTGGAAGCTACAGGCAAAGCTCTTCTCCAGACAAATTTTTGAAGCAAAGGAAACAGGTATTCTCCTTGTGATTTTTATTTTGTTTGTTTTTTTGGAAAGGAATGTTTGTGAAAAGAAATTATGTTTAATTTAAATCCCTGTACTTCTCGCAAAGAAATTGTCCACTGTATTTTTGTCTTGTAAAGATTTGTTGGTTTTAGAAGAATTTCTGTAGCATACTCTCTGAAGAAAATATTTGTGGAAGAAATCTCTGTTTATTTTGGCAAAATGATCTGTAGATAAAATTGTTATTTCTTTGTTAAAAAGTGTTCTACAGACTCTGTTAATTCTTGGTTAAAAGCTTTCTTCAGATCTTGTTATTCTTTACAAAAAACCTTGTAGAAATTTTTACAATTTCCCCATATGAAAGTTCTGTAGAAATTTCTGGAAATTTCCCCAATTTCCCCAATGAAACCCTGTGAAAATTTCTTTATTTCTTTATTATGAAACTCTGTGAATTTATATATAATATATATATACATATATAATATATATATACATATATTATATATATTATTCTATCATATATAAATTTGATTGTGAAAATTATATTAAAATAGTTGTATTTCTAGAAATCGCCGTACAGGCAAAAATCGTCATTGTATTTTAAAAAAATAAATTAAAATTGTGATATTCGTGGACGCCGTACGGGCGAATGTTAAAGTTTTTTTAAAAAATATAAAACAGTGTTTAGGGGAGGGCCGAAACCCTCCCCATCCTTCCCATTGGTGGGCACAACCACCATGGCTACGACCTCCCCACAGGGAGGCCGTAGCTGGGCTGCGGGGTTTTTACTATGTTTTATTTTATTTAAAAGTTTCATACGCAATTTTAATGCGTTATGTTTGAAATACGATTTTTATTTTATTGTTTTATTTAAATATATTATATATATATATATATATATATATGTATATGTCAATATGAATATATTTTTGTGGGAATTAATATATAATAATTTATATATTTATATTTATATATAAACATATATGTATATATGTTTGTATATAAATATTTGTAAGATTTGTAATTTATTAAGTTTTAGAAAAAAATAATTTTGGTATTTTTTTTAAATTATATTGCATGTGAAATTTAAGATTGAGAAAATATAGAATATATTTTAATATGAATTTGAGAAAATCAAGAAATAAATTAAATTAAACAATTTCTTTATTGTTTTAAGGAAAGATTTTTAATTTAGTTGATTTATTTCTTGTTATATTTGATTGAATTGAATGGATTTAGTAAATCCAAATAATAGTTTACTATAGAGCTTTAATTTGCTTTAAACAGTATTTTCTCTTTTATTGGTCAATTTGGGAATGCTTTAGATGTACAAGTCTTCCAGACTAATTGTAAAATGTGGGGATTGTGATTGTTAAAGTTAAATTCTTGAGTTAGCTAAGGTTGTGTACATGGTATTTGCATGGTGCTTAGACACCTGATTTTATGAATATAGTCATTGATGGACGTTATGAAAAGTATAGAATTTCCTGTTGTATTTCTGTACACCTTGTAAACCTTAGTCAAGAAAACTTAGTATACCTTTGTTATGTTTAGGGGAGTGGCTCTGTGTAAGGGCCGACACACAAAGTGGTGTCAGGGTAACTTACAAAGAGTTAGTAAGTCAGTGATAACTAAATAACACAGTAGTTAGATTAAAATCCTTAATAAGATGATTATGCCTCACTTATGGACTCTTGAGCTAGTTCAGTCTTGAGTATAAGATGAGAAGGCCTGGAATGGAAAATCGATATCTTGTTACCTTAAAAGATATTTGATTCCGCAATAGTTTGCAAATGGGGCTGGGTTTCATACGAGGTTACCAGGGTAACCCAAGTTGGGGGCCGAAACCTAGGAAGAAACACCAGGGTAACCTTTGCAATATTGTGATGACACTCCACCTAAAATAACAATTAACCTTGTGTACTTAGTACATTCGATTGTCTTAAATCTGGAAGCAATGTAACCATCAGTTAGTAATGTACTTGTGTCTAGGGTGAATAGGTTATGTCTAGGTAACCATATTACTATCTCCTAGCACGGGGGGTGGACCTACGGGTACCACATGGTTGGGTGGAACGTGCACCTTACTCCGTTGGGTCCCCAGTTTATGTTTGTGGCAACAAGAGCTTCATGGATGGAGAGCTCGTACTTGGATACATATGTGTACTTTCCTTATTGCATTATTTGAGATCTTGTAATTGTATCATCCCTCAAATTGTTTATGAGGTAAACATTTGTAAAATGTAATTATAACTATTATTGATCCACCTCATCAGATGAATGAGTATTATAATATCTTATCAAATGCAATGTAAGAAATCATATTTGTATTTAATATTATCTTGAATGAAATTTCAAATGAAATGCAATGTTTACTTTTATGTTTATGTTAATTAATATGTGCAATGCTAAGTACTAAAGTCGTCTATGGAAACTCAAGTAGTGTAACGTCGTGTAACTTAGTGAATGTATGCAACTAATTAAGTTAATAATAATACTTTAAAAAAAAAAATATTTCACTTTTATACACAATTGCAACATTCCTTAGGTTATAAGACGGGGCATTACATTCCATAACATCATCTAACTCTAGATTGTTGTCTTCTTGTGCCTGAACATAACCATCTTCAACATCATCATGGATGCCAATTTCTTTGATGCTTTCTCTAATACCCCTCTCTCATTTTGTTGGCCATCATTTTTTTGCTCAGTATCACTAATGAATTGTCAAATACATGCCTTAATCTTGGATCATAATGTATGAAAAATATCCATTTCAGGTCCAAAACATCTTCATAGAAAAATACTTGCACATGAACAACATACATGTATTATACATTATATAAATTGTATGAATATATATACATCAAATGAATAATGGAACATTATTTTATAGACTACCTTTTTTATACAATAATTGCTATAAAACACAATTTTGACAACATAGTTTATAAAACATCAGTCCACACTCATTTATTATTCTTTGGTTTTCTGCCCTTAAGAACATCCTTAGGGAGACCTTGTTCTTCCCTATTCTTTCACACAAGAGTGTGTTTTAAGAAGGAGTAATTAATCAATAACTCATCCCCAATGGTAAGTTCCATAATAGCCTCAACCATTATCAATCTATCAACCTCTCTTTCCATATCTCCATCTTTATCATTTATAACCTCAACAAATTGACAATTCGGTCTTACAGTAGGGTCCCTTCCCTTACTACTATTTATAAATCCTGCGATATTTTTGTGTGTGTGTGCACACCCATCTATATACATAAGATGAACTCTATTCATTTATTTTCCACTTTCCAATTGGAGACGTTGTGTATACATATTCAAATTTAGACCATATGCTGACATGCTAGGCTTATATTCTGCTAGCCTTCTCCATTCACCACTGTAATATGATGGACCATAATACAACATTAATCTCCTAGTGGTTTGTTATGAATTGTTTCTATGTTTGGATCCCACATGTACATTTTGGAAAATAAATAGGCCTCGATTCGCTCTATGAATATTGGAGGGTCGTGTCATGTAGTTGTATCCCCAAAATTGAAACACCTTGTACACTCTAGGTAGTTGTTGATCACTAGGCCAAACACAATATAGTTGATGATCAAATGTCTCTTTGTAAATTGATCTCAAAATCAGGGGAAAGTCATCATCTCCATCACATTCATCCTCATAGGGTATGTAGTCCACCTTCCCCTTGTCTTTAAACAAATTATGCATCTTCACACCAGTTCCTATTCTGTTACTTGTTTTCGTCAATTCCTCATCTTTCGAGCTGGTATATTGACACATATTTTTGTTAGATGTATCATATGATAAATGATCATTGCCCTCTAGGCTAGAAGTCGGTGATCCAGGAAAATTTAAACCAAGAACTTTATCCTACAAGTATCCATTAAGAAAAAAATAGTTATTTAAATATTATAAAACAATGTTTAAATGAAGTAGACATGTTATTTATATCAAATTGAAAAATTCCTCACCACAATTCCTATTGGATTTGAATTGATTGTAGGAGGCATACTACCGACTAAAAGCTCATCATATATGTAATTTCTTTGTACAATCACTCATTTGAATTGTTTCTTTCCACAAAATATAAAACATCCACAAACAACAATTTTCTCAAAGTATTCATCCCATGTACTATAGTCCTGACTTACCTCTTCTTTAGTACAATCATTTTTTGTGTCGGCAGTATCCATTGTCATATACTCTTCCACCCACTATCGTCTATGTGATTTAATAGTTTTAGGTCCACAGACACGTACATATCTTGTTCTTTTGCTAGTTGAACTCTTAGGCTTTGCATTTGCTCCAATCTCCATCTAAAATAATCAACAACATGCGTTAATTTATGTCAAGATTGGATAATACATTATAAATTTCAATAATACTGTGAAAAAATATGGACGTATCACAAAATGCCATCAGATCATTTTTTCCTAAGTTAAGTCAAATTTTGAGTACCTAATGTCCCGCTTCATCCGTTGTGTCCTCATTTGATATGACACGATCTGTTGCCATGGCCTCGTCTCACCCCTATAATACACAACATAGCAAATAATGTTTAGTACACCAATTATATCATTTCAACGAATATGCTATCCAACACAAAACCTCACTTTAGTCATATATTTGATATATTGATATCATGTTTTGGCTATCCTAATTTTCAAACTTTTCCCTTGATCATGGAATCACATTTAATCACCATTCCTATGCATTTTCAACCAATAAGTTTGACCTCAGAGGCCTCATGGACAAAAATATGACTTTATCTCCTTTACATTGTAGCATTTGTGAATTCATAAACACCTTCCTCCTTTGGTTGAGGTTGCTTTCTCTTCTTACCTCAATTGTATCTGCAGATTTCGTTGTCTCATCTATTTCCACCCACTTTCCTCTCAACGATTTAGTATTTCTATGTCGTCCATGTCCTCTCTCCATGGCCTCCTCTATGAATAAAAATGTTGCCACAGAAGCTTTCACCGCACTACCACCAAGAAGGAAAAAGCAACTTGTGAGACCGCGGTAAAAACTGCTCTACTGCATTGAGTTGATGAAGGAGCCACGAGATGGTGGTGGTCACCGTACTACTACACACCAATAGTAGAAGACTTACGAGACTGTAGGAGTCACCACAACACCACCAGGAATAGAAGGAAGACTCGCGTGCCGCCACAAAATCTTTCACCGCACTACCACTGAGAAGGATGAAGCACCTTGCGGGACCATGGTAAAAACCACTTTACCACACCGAGCTAATGAAGGAGCCACGAGACAACGGTAGTCACAAAAACAAGGCAAGAGTTGGAATTATTTCCAACACTCTGGATCCTATGATACACAACAATAAAAATAGACACTATACAACAATATTAGGTGATAAATTAGGCACACTTGATGCTGCCTTTTACATCCCAAACATATTACATTAACAGCCAAAAGTCAGCGCTAAAGTTGGCATTAACTAATGCCAACTAAAGCGTAGACTAATGAATCAAAATAAAAAAAATTAAAACTTTCCCACATGAAGGAAGAAATCAGATGACAAAAAAGGGAAAAACACTGCACGAAGGAAGAGAGCAGGGCGCTACCAGCAACTGATGAGAAATTCGATTTAGTTTGCGACACCATAGGTAAGGTTACAATTTTTTTTTTCTTGGTTGAATTTGTGATTATTTACTGCTCTTTGTATTGCATTTGAATTAGTGATTGTTTACTGGTTCATGGCCTAACTAGTCCAAACAACCTCTAAATTGTCCCATCATTATAAATTGTAAAACCTTTGAGAAACCACCAAAAAAATTTACCCTACCCATTTGAGCTTTGGCTCAAAATATTATTGTAACGCCTCGCCGTGTGAACCCCAAAGGACAATTAAACAATAATTACTGCACAATTTTTTTTTAAAGTTAACATAACATACATGTAATACACATTAAGTCATGACATGAATTTCATTTAAGTAGATTCACTAACACATACATCCCTTGGGGTACACAAGGAGTCATTACGCGACTTAGATCCACACAACGACAATAAAGAATAAAATCCAAAAATATAATCCATAACAAAGTAAACATTAACAAATGTAACACATACATGGAAATTCATTGATAAGAAACCATCTGTGTACATAATTAAAACATATGCATGATTAACTTAACACATTGAGTAACAATTGCCATGGCCAACATCCACACTGAGTTTAACAATACATTACAGTACAATGTTCTAGAGGTACAATGATACAACAGTGCAAACATGAACGAAAACCATACAACAAGAATCATGATACAAATGAATAGATGAATACATAGTATCATAACTGGCTCCAAGATGGATACAACTCTGGGGTCGCCGCAACAGCACCAATCCGCACCTCTCGATCCTCGACTGGGGACCCAATGGGGTGCTTAGCACGTCCACCCGACCACGTGGGTCCGGAGACCCACCCCCCGTGCTAAGGAGCTGACAAGAAAAAAACCTCACCCAAGAACATCCAAATAGGGAACCACAAGACTCAACGTCATACAAAAGTATCATAAAACTCAAGGATTACAATGACATAATCAACAACATCCAAGAGTCAACATAATAACTTAAAGTCATAAATCTCATCACATAAATCAAAGCAATGACCAGTAAACAAGTAACCAAAGGATGATCATGAAACACTTCCAAATCAAACTGAATTAATAAACATAATACAATTCCAAATTGCAAATAAACAATACAATAACGTCATATCACAGTACCATAGGAGTACAAGGTCATAAGTCAAATATCAATGAGATCATACAAGACCACAAAGTACACAAAAGATGTATCAAGGCAATACTCCATAAATCAATATAAGTCCATTCAACCACAATCTAAACCAACTCCCATAACATACTACCAGAGGAACACAATAAAGTAAAACACATGGGCAACTAGGGGAGAGTGTCATCGCATAGTCCTACATGGGCTATCCTGTGCTCTTCCTCCCAACTGGAGGTGTCGGTCCCATCTATGGCTATCCTGTGCCCTTCCTCCCAACTGGAGGCACCAGTCCATAGGGTGACTCATGCGGAGCCGTAAACCTCTCATGAATACGAGGTCACGACCTTGCCGACCACGACCTTCTCAGCCTTCCATTAGTCTGCGAAAGCACTAATGAAGACGAGGCATCCATTTTTAAATCTTACAATGATATTACTACCCAACCCTCCTAAGTTAATTATTAGGTTTTCACTTGATTACTAACTCACTCGTGGGTTATCCTGTGCCCTTCCCCTTAAACGGGGCGCCGGCCCCCACGAGGAGCCACTCTCCCTAGAGACCCAACAACATCAAACCAAAAAACCAAGGGTTGTACAACATAACAAGAACATTAGATCACAACAGAAAAGCATGTGAGGCATTACCCATCTCGCAATAAACACCAACAAGGTTGCTCATAAAATCAGGTACAACCCAACCATAAACCCAAAATCACCATTACAATCAAAATTTGGCAAGAATCAAATCACTGAAGAATCACATGCAACAAGATTTCCCTCGCTTCTGGAAGCCCGAAAACAAATCAAATACTCAAGGATTCACCAACGAGGGTAAGCCAAAATAGTAAGAGTTTCCAATCAACTAACAACACAAATTTAAGAAATAGAAATCCTCTCAAAACCCGAGAGTAGCTCAAGAGAAATTCACACCGAGACAACACCATCAAAATTATCCTACACTCACTAACACTTCCAAGGTACCAAATTAAAGAACACCTTAAATACTCAACCACTCACAACTCCACAAAACCCCCGCATAATAATCAACAACCAAAAATTCAAACAAGAACAATATTCATTAACCAATCAATTAACGACCAGAATTAAATAACTTTACCACTTACCCATCTAAATTACTCAATTAACTAAAACAATTCATGATAACAATCACAAGTATTCTAAAAGACTTATCCATAAAGAGAACTTACAAATCAACCATTAAATGAATATAAAGGAAGTCAATTTTCAAAAGATTAAAATCCCATTTCACCAATAAACTATCCAATTCAAGAATACCCTAATCAATCTCTAACCATGCCCATACATTGAAATTTCTACTTTCTTTTATCAACATAATTGAAAACTACTTAATAGTTGGGTAGTTAACTCATTACCATTTCATAACTACCTATGTACAAAACATTATTTCCACTTTCCTTTCATCATACTAACTTAACACTCAATTCCAATATTTAAATTAATTGTGAAAACTACTTAAGACCAATTGTTTATACTTTAAAATGATAATAATCACAAAAACTCTAAATACTTAAACTACATATTAAAACTCACCACTTAAAATCTTAAATCTATCTAAATAAATTTACACACATAGATATATTTTAATTTCTTGAGGAGGGAATATGAAAAAGAGAATAAATCTTTTCTAAGAATCCCTAATATTACAATATCTATGCCTTCTCTTATATATTTAGTTCAATAGAATCTTTTCAAAAGTTAGGGAAATATAATCCCCGCTCTTTACCTTAAGAAGTATTATAAATAATAGGATGCCTTTTAAATATTATAGTGCCTTTTCATGGGATGGATATTAAGGCACTTTATTCCCAACTCCATCATATATTAAGGTTCACGTATAAAAGAGATTTCCCTTCCAAAAAGGAAAATTCGATGATACTCATGTATTTATTTCAAACACAAACCAACACACTAAATCTCATGTTAAGAAAAAAGAATAGGCATAGTTCTTATCTAAAGCGACACCAATCACTAGGAAACAAACTCCACACAGTAAAAAGATGATTTGGGATTGAATGCGGACTAGCAAGGAAGGGCAACACATATTGGTCTAGCGAGTAACAATTGACAACAACTCAAAACAGAGTGAGGAGGTTGCACCTTCAACTTGTTGACTAAATCTTCTCCAACCTATCAAGTGTCAAAGGTACATATTCATTTATTTGTATAAGACAAGGCAGTGATATCAATTATTCGATATGGGTGATAGCGGTATTGATACCAATTAAGGTATATTGCAGCAAGGATAATGAGCAGAAAATGAATATATATAGAAACTAGTGATATATTCCATCAAATGGCAGTAAGACAACAAGACTATCGAAAGAACATATAAGAACGCCTTACCTAATTAGCGATTCTTAAACAACATGTCAAAAGGAATCAAAAGCACAGTCAAATGATATATAATGAATGGGGCGGCATTACATTCTAAAGACAACGATGGCCAAAGACTACTGTGCTGGGAGGAATAGACTTCAAATACCATCAGAGGATATATGCAACAATCCTCAATTTCATACGCAATTAATCGAATACCAGCCAAAGAGTTAAATAAGAATGACATAGAAATAGACCATAACATAAATAGCTTACAACTATGATAGAACCACAGAAATGGAAGAGGAACAGTGAGTCCTAAGGTAAAAGTATATACTTCTGGTGCGACGCTGTGACAGGTTTCAAAAAGAATCAAAGAGTCTGTTTAAATCTATAAACTTCCTGTTATGCTCAAGTACGCGGCTGAGAGAGGTTGACAATGAAATAAGAGAGATTATTTAATTTACTACACCTTTTCAAGTCTAAAAGTTGTGGATGTGACGGGTTGCCAATGGTTTCAGGGAGGCTACTTAATTCTGTACAATGCCTCAACTCTAAATGCATAATAAATATTGAATATTGGAATTTGGAAATATCATCATCTTCTTGCATTATTGTCAAATCCCAAATGTTATCCCCAAGACTGAAAGGAAGGAGAAAGGTGAGGTGCAAATACGTGACTTAAGAGCAGGAGAAATAATGTACAACCTTTCCTTTTTGAACTAGACACATTTCTGTTTGGTAGCGAGTTTCCAGAGACACACTCAGATTTGAAGTTTGGGAGTTAAACTTCACCACGATCAAAGGTGAGCTCTCTATTAAGTTAGTATATTGACAATATTTATTTTCAAGTGTTGCAACTGCGATAGAATGCCAAAAGAATCAAGCAGGTTATTTAAATCTTTAGACTTTCCTATTATGTTCAAGTGATGCGGCTGAGACTAGCTGACAATAAAATCAGAGAGATTATCTAAACCTTTAAACTTCCTATTATGTCTTGGATGATTTCAGAACATGCATAAAGTATTGAAGACAAGACGGAAAACTCTATTCCTAAACCTTTGCCAACTTCCATGCAGGAGATGCCAAAACAGTATTAAGAAAGAATAACAGCGCTTCATCCCTTACCTTAGTCGCGTCCTTATTCCATCTGGTGGCACAAGATGCACTACCCAAGCAATAGCACTAAGGATCAAATTTGCAAGCATACATTGCCCATTCGAATGAAATAAGCAGACCCGGTATATGAAGTCAGGCCACAGTGATTTCTCGCCTCATTTCCATTCCAACCTCCAGAGAATAAGGAAGACAAGGGGAGTCCAAATCATTTCTAAATCACTATGAGGACTGGGATTTATCATATGTTGGTATAGGCTCTCTCTCTCCTTTCATAGAAATTATGCCTGGCAATTCGTTCCATGGGCTTCACAGGCTGAGTTGGGGAAATAACCAAGAAAACCCAAAATTTTTGATCTTGAAACCGTGTAGCCCCGCTACCAATACCCCCATGGTGAATCCTAAAAGGGGTAACCATACGGAAATCCTCCTTTCTTAACCTTCCCTTGCTCATCCTTCATAATCCCCCCAGAGTTGTCTCTTGAATTCTAATTTATGAGTTTCCATGATTGAAATCTCTGCCTGGGAGGTGGTGAAACAGAGGAAGATAAAGCGTCTATCATCTTTTCCAGCTTTTCTTGCCATTTCCTCTTCCCAAAATCTTATCACGATGCTTTATTATTATTTATTTATTTAGCAATAAACTATTCTTTTTCCATTTTTCAATTGATTTCCTTGCTTTAATCCTTATTCAATCTTGAGTTCAAATTTTTAAATATTTTATCTACATTAATATTTTCTCAATTTTAAATTTCTTAATTAAATTCACTCATTAGACAATAATTATTTTTATTAAATTCATTTACTTACAATTATATTTCTTTCATCTTAAAATAAGAAATTTTCAATGATAATACAATTAACATTTATTATTAAATCTAGCTCTTTATTTGATCCCAAACCAAATCAAGTGACCTTAAAAATTAGATTAATTTGATAAATTACATCTAGTCATAATATTAGTGATATTGTCTAACATAAAAAATCAAATTAAATAATGCAATCCCAAAATCCTCATGACTTAGCAAATCATCGACCACACGAAACAAGCGAAAATGACATGGCCACCAAACAACCAACTTCCTAAATTTCAAGAATGACCAAAACGGAGGGACATTACAATTATAGCATGAAGCAAGGATGCCTCTGCATTCTTTCCCTAACCTGGGTATCAAGGAAATAGTGGACTGCTTGGAAAATCTAGGAATTGGGTCGGTCACTGCTGAGTAATTGCTAAAAATAAATGTAGAAACTGCTTGGTTTTTCCCAGACACGCCATAGTCATCGATGCCATGAAAAATTCGTGCAAGATTGCATTATGAAATATTTTTCATGATAAGGTTATCAACACTAAGAAAACCGAGCGAACATATTTTCCCTAGGTTATCAACACTAAGCAAACCCAATGAACATATTTTCCCAAAAAAAACCTTTCATATCACAAACTGGACGAAAAATTTCATACTTGACAGTGTGTACTTCGTTTGCCTCCACAAACTGGACGAAAATAATTTTCCCTTGGTCACCTCAAAATGTCAAGCAATGGAGGGAAGCGAGCATTGTCAGCAAACTCTAGCCACAATGAGGTAATTCATTGTCAATTTATAGATTTGTAAATGTTTCCATTGTTTCTTTGAGTTTTACTTTTTAGTTTTTTATTTCTAAATTTAAAAGAAGAAATATAATTTATATATATATATATAGGGACATGAGACTAACAAAGATAAAGAGGAATTGGCTTCCATATTGGGGGTAGAGGCAGTGAAAAAATTGGTTAATGTGGGTTGGACAACACTTTCTAGATACATAGAAAAACAATCTATTAACGCCCCTCAAACATTACAAACAAATCAATTATGTCAAAGGGAATCAATTGATTCCCCAACCAGTCCTGGATTGAGCAAAAGATCTAGGAGGAAATCAGTGACAATAAACTCTAGGAATGTGGAGTAGGGAGCAGAGACTTCCACTCCTGGGACAAAGAATTCTTCCACTATGCCATGTTTTAAATCTTGCATTGGTAGCTACAATACGAAGGTAGAATATGAGGTGGTTTCAGGGGAAGTTCAAATGATGGATGATGGGAAAACGTTTGTGAGTAGGTTGAAGGAATCATGCCTTCAATGGTTCAAAGACCATCTACATTTTCCATTCTCAAAGATACCCACGCACCTAAAAAAATTAGTTATCCATGACATGGAGAATGAATTTGGCACAGGTTGGTTTGTAAAGAAGATAAAGTTACGAATGTCTCAAAATTGCAAGAGATTTCGGTGCAACCAAACAAAGAAGATAAAAAAAATCCCTCCTGAGCTAAGGAAGAAAAAAGGCCAATTGATGTAAGTGTGAAAGTATGGAGGGAGCTTGTAAAAGAATATGAGAAGTCCGATGCACGAAGGAAGTCCGGTGAGGAGAGTACGTAGGTATTTGAGTTATCTCATAAGATTATATCCAATTTATTAAACGATATTTAAATTTTATTCATGCATAGTTAAATTGAATTAGTATATGTTTTAGGACAAGGCCTCCTAGGCTTGAGAAACTTTGTGCCACGCATCACAATGGCCATAAAGGTTTACAGGCCTTGATTTGTACATTTCTAAGTATATTTAATATGTTAAATGATTTTTTTTTAATTTTGTTGGAAAAAGTAAATGATTGCATATTAATTAGTTTAACTAGTCCATGTGCCATGTTTTGACAGGAGGAGAAATATGGCCACCATCCAAAGCAATTTGAAAAGAATATGTTAGAAAACATAAAAGTGGAATGATTTTGTAATCTGGATGGAGAACGAGGTATCAATAGTTGAGTTTCAATAACTTAGTTGGATATTGTTGTGTTAATATGTCAATTTGCATCTCTTGCATTGATTTGTTTATTGATGCATAGGATGAGTAAATAGAGCTCAAATCTTATGATTACAAGATGACCATTTATGTGCATGAATAAATAGTAGAAGGATGTAGATGAACTTAATTCATTTGAATTTATGCCTCTTGGCAGGCATTCCTCTTGAATCTCTAATATCAGGTGCTCGAGACTTCCCTGTAGCTTTTACCTTTCGTTGCCGCCTTTCCTCTTCATTGTTAGACTCATCTCCTTTTTCCTTATCTGCATTTCTAGCTTTGGCTTCTAATTCATCCCATGTTTTACCTTCCTCCTCTTCAGAATCTTCTTCTTCTTCATCCTCCTCTGACTTCACAAGAGATTCATCTTTTGAACCTTCCTCATCTGATTCTGATTCCTCTTCTACATCAGAGGGTTCATATCCTTGATCTGACTCTTTTGAATTATCAAAATTAGAATCACTAGCTTCCATATTCAAAAATTCCCAACCAACATCTTCAATAAATTTACCTATATCATCAGTAATAGTCTTCAAAATTGGCCGCTAGTTCAAGTTCATTCTACTTTCATAATACTTTATATCCATGGAGTTCAACCATTTCTTGATGCCATCAAGTGAAGATTAAGGAATGGCATACATGTGGAGTACATCCTACTTGAAGTCTTTGAAAACAATAGCCATATCAAATTCCTTTCGCCCAAGTCCTACTCTCTCAAGGTTAACAATCTCAATCTCACTAATAGTGACTACTAAGAAAGGTAATTCCACAACCTCTACCAAACAGTTTACCACAAGAACAATAAAAGCAGAGGCTTTGAAAGGAAATCCATGAAAACCAAGCTCTCTAAATGGTATATCATACTCTAGTTCAAAATATTTTAGATGAGGCTACTCCCATAGCTCTCTTACTCGCTTGAAAAATCCTTGAAACTCTGTATTGATTTTATTTTTCCTATCCCTCTCTTGATGTTCTTCCTCAATTTCATCAGGATCGTACATTAACCTTCTTGCCCCTCCTAAATTTTGGATCACATCCATTACCTCCACATAAAATTGGACATCCTTGGTCTTCTTGGTTTCCACGCCATGATATGGTTATACAAATGAAAATGAAGCAAAGTAATCATCTCATTCTCCTCTAGCTGGAAGAATGTATGCTTAATGTTTTGAGACATGATATCAACTCTCTCTTTTGCTCTCATGGTTGAATACAAAAATACAGTATGGTGGGCCTCCATAGTTCCAGTCATCTTTCTTTCTATTCCACCAAATGTTGGCCTGGTCCACACATTTGCTAGCCTAATTGACTTTGTTTTTGAAAGTTGAAGTTTCTCTAGAGTCAGTAGTGTAGCTCTCTCTGCCTTTTCAGACTCTTTCATTGCTAAAGATCATCTTTGGGATTTAATCGTTTGCATCACATAGTTGTTGATGTGCTTTGAATCCTTGCATCTAAAGGAAATTTACTTAACATAAATATTGCTCAAGAATTTCAATGTTTCCATTGCTGTTGGCATTAAAGCCGATACCTACAACATTGAAAATTATCCTTATATAAGAATTCCCTCCATCTTGTTGGCTTGTAACACTCTTGATGGTGGCTACATGAAATCTGATTTTGATTCCTCTTCTACATCAAAGGGTTCATATCCTTGATCTGACTCTTCTAAATTATCAGAATCATAATCACTAGCTTCCATATTCAAAAATTCCCAACCACCATCTTTAATAAATTTAATTGGATCATCAGTAATACTCTTCAAAATTGGCTGCCAGTTCAAGTTCATTCTACTTTCATAATACTTTATATCCATGGAGTTCAACCATTCCTTGATGTCATCAAGTGAAGATTGAGGAATTGCGTCAATGCAGAGTACAACCTGCTTGAAGCCTTTGAAAATAATAGCCATATCAAATTCCTTTTTCCCAAGTCATACTCTCTCAAGACTAACAATCTCAATCTCACTAATAGTGATTACTAAGAAAGGTAATTCCACCAACTCTACCAAACATTTACTGTAGGAACAATAAAAGTAGAGGCTTTGAAAGGAACTCCATGAAAACCCAACTCTCTAAATGGTATATCAAACTCTAGTTCAAAATATTTTAGATGAGGCTTCTCCCATAGCTCTCTTACTCACTTGACAAATCCTTGAAACTTTGTATTGATTTTATTCTTCTTGTCCCTCTCTTGTTGTTCTTCCTTAATTTCATTAGGATCATACATTGACCTTCTTGCCCCTCCTAAATTTTGGACCACATCCATTACCTCCACATAAAACTAGACATCCTTGGTCTTCTTGGTTCCCACACCATAATATGGTTATGCAAATGAAAATGAAGCAAAGCAATCATCTCCTTCTCCGCTGGCTGGAAGAATGTATGCTTAATGTTTTGATACATGATATCAACTCTCTCTTTTGCTCTCATGGTTGAATACCAAAGTCTAGTATGGTGGGCCTCCAAAGTTCCAGTCATCTTTCTTTCTCTTCCACCAAATGTTGGCTTGATCCACATGTTTGCGAGCCTAATTGGCTTTGTTTTTGGAAGCTTAAGTTTCTTCTGAGTCACTAGTGTAGCTCTCTCTACCTTTTCAGACTCTTTCATTGCTAGAGACTGTCTCGGGGATTTAATCATCTATACCACATGGTTGATGTGCTTTTAATCCTTACATCTAAAGGAAATTTCCTTAACATAAAAACTACTAGGGAATTTCAATGTTTCCATTGTAGTTGGCATTAAAGACGATACCTGCAACATTGAAAATTATCCTTATATAAGAATTCCCTCCATCTTGTTGGCTTGTAACACTCTTGATGGTGGCTACATGAAATATGATTTTGATTCCTCTTCTACATTAGAGGTTTCATATCCTTGATTCGACTCTTCTGAATTATCAGAATCAGAATCACTAGCTTCTATATTAAAAAATTCCCAACCAACATCTTCAATAATTTTATTTGGATAATCAGTAATACTCTTCAAAATTGGCCGCCAGTTCAAGTTCATTCTGCTTTCATAATACTTTATATCCATGGAGTTCAATCATTCCTTGATGCCATCAAGCGAATATTGAGGAATTGTGTAAATGCAAAGTACATCCCACTTGAAGTCTTTGAAAATAATAGCCATATCAAATTCCTTTTTCCGAAGTCCTACTCTCTCAAGGTTAACAATCTCAATCTCACTAATGGAGATTACTAAGAAAGGTAATTCCACCAAATCTACCAAATAGTTTACCATAGGAACAATCAATGCAGAGGCTTTGAAAGGAACTCCATGAAAACCAAGCTCTCTAAATGGTATATCAAACTCTAGTTCAAAATATTTTAGATGAGGCTGCTCCCATAACTCTCGTACTCACTTGAAAAATCCTTGAAACTTTGTATTGATTTTATTTTTCATGTCCCTCTCTTGTTGTTCTTCCTCAATTTCATCAAGATCATACATTGACCTTCTTGCCCCTCCTAAAGTTTGGACCACATCCATTACCTCCACATAAAACTGAACATTCTTGGTCTTCTTGGTTCCCACGCCTTGATATGGTTATGCAAATGAAAATGAAGCAAAGTAATCATCTCCTTCTTTGTTGGCTGGAAGAATGCATGTATAATGTTTTGATACATGATATCAACTCTTTCTTTTTCTCTCATGGTTGAATACTGAAATCTAGTATGGTGGGCCTCCAGAGTTCTAGTCATCTTTCTTCCTCTTCCACCAAATGTCACTGATCCACATGCTGCCCCTAATTGACTTTGTTTTTGAGAGCTGAAGTTTCTCCTGAGTCACTAGTGTAGCTCTCTCTACCTTTTCAGACTCTTTCATTGCTATAGATCGTCTTGGGATTTAATCATTTGTACCACATGGTTGATGTGCTTTGAATCCTTGCATCTAAAGGAAATTTCCTTAACATAAATATTGCTCGAGAATTTCAATGTTGCCATTGTAGTTGGCATTAAAGCCGGTACCTACAACATTGAAAATTATCCTTATGTAAGAGTTCCCTCCATCTTGTTGGCTTGTAACACTCTTGATGGTGGCTACATGAAATTTGATTATGATTCCTCTTCTACATTAGAGGGTTCATATCCTTGATCTGACTCTTTTGAATTATCAGAATTAGAATCACTAGCTTCCATATTCAAAAATTCCCAACCACCATCTTCAATAAATTTATCTGGATCATCAGTAATAATCTTCAAAATTGGCCACCAGTTCAAGTTCATTCTTCTTTCATAATACTTTATATCCATGGAGTTCAACCATTCCTTGATGCCATCAAGTGAAGATTGAGTAATGTCATCAATGCAGAGTACATCCCACTTGAAGTCTTTGAAAATAATAGCCATATAAAATGCCTTTTTCCCAAGTCATACTCTCTCAAGGTTAACAATCTCAATCTCGCTAATAGTGATTACTAAGCAAGGTAATTCTACCAACTCTACCAAAAATTTTACTGTAGGAATAATAAAAGCAGAGGCTTTGAAAGGAACTCAATGAAAACCAAGCTCTCTAAATGGTATATCAAACTCTAGTTCAAAATATTTTAGATGAGGCTCCTCCCATAGCTCTCTTACTCACTTGACAAATCCTTGAAACTATGTATTGATTTTATTTTTCCCATCCCTCTCTTGTTGTTCTTCCTCAATTTCATCAGGATCATACATTGACCTTCTTTCCCCTCCTAAATTTTGGACCACATCCATTACCTCCACATAAAACTGGACATCCTTGGTCTTCTTGGTTCCCACACCATGATATGGTTATGCAAATGAAAATGAAGCAAATTAATCATCTCCTTCTCTGCTGGTTGGAAGAACGCATGCTTAGTGTTTTGATACATGATATCAGCTCTCTCTTCTACTCTCATGGTTGAATACTGAAATCCATTATGGTGGGCCTTTAGAGTTCTAGTCATCTTTATTCCTCTTCCAGCAAATGTTGGCCTGATCCACAAGGTTGCTAGCCTAATTGTCTTTTCTTTTGAAAGCTAAAGTTTTTCCTGAGTCACCAGTATTAGCTATAACTTTTTTGAAATTTTATTATGGTATGTGCACTTTGATATGATGTAATATGATTATGGTTTCATCTCATATGTTGTACTATTAGATATATAACAAAAAAATAAATTATTACATGAAATAAATAATAAATTTTCATTCTAAATGTTTTTTTTTTATAGAACACGGGTCTTCCAGAAGATCAAGATGATCCTCAACATGATATAGATCCACAAAATATTGGTTCTGTCGGTACATATCACATGGCAGAGGATGATGATGACATAGATATGGAAGACACCAAGGCCGATGACAATGATGACAACAATGATGACGATGATGACGACGATGACGATGATCACGATGGTGATGATGATGATGATGATGATGATGAGATAGTTGGTGGTAGTAACTAGTGACATTCATGATCATATAGACTACATCATGGATCATTGTTGATATATCATTATGATGACTCTTTTCATGGTTACTATCATATATATCATTTTCATAGCCTACAGTACTATATTATTAAGTTGTATCATATTGACATGTATCATTTTCACTATATCATTTGGACATGTATCATCTTGACTTGTATCAGTTTGAGTTACATAATTTATCAATTTTATTTATATCTTTTATACATGTATCATTTTCACTTATGTCAATTGTTGGACATGTATCATTTTGACATGTTTTTGATGTACTAGAATATTTGAATTTCACTTGTTTTAGTTATATATGATGATGATCTTATTAGTATTGACTTTTCAATTTATATATATTAAAAGTGGTCGATGATTTTTGGATGGATATTTATTACGTATGATGATTTTAATTTACTTCTTAGGATGGATGTTGTCAAATTCAATTAAATTATAGATATTTGAGTCACTTGTTTTAATTATAGATGATGATCATGTTACAATAATAGTTCAAGTGGTGATGAAAGGTAAAATCAATGCTTGGCACCTCTAGAACCTAATTAAACAAATTAGAGAAGTGTTAAGCTCTTTTGAAAGTTTTGCAGTGAGCCACATTAAAAGAGGTGGAAATGTGGAAGCAGATGTCTTATCTAAATGGGCTTTAAATTTTGGTGAAACGAGGGAATTCAGGTTGGAGGATTTTAGAGGTGTTAAGTTAGTGGACTTAGGTGAAAACATAGGAGAGGACAATGCCTTAAATGAACATGGTGGCGAAGCGAGTGGAGTAGTAATTAATTAATAGAAAGTACTTCATAAACAAGGTGGCAAGCGGTGGTGAAGTAGTACTTCATTAATAGAAAGTGTGGGAAATCCAAGATGGTGTTAAATGCAATCCCTTGATTAAGATGTGTTAATTGCATTTGGAAAGGGTTGAGAAAAACTCTATAACAAACTTTGGTGGTGGCGGCACTGGTTTTCAAGAGAAATGGAAGCCAATTTCGCCTTTCGGTCATGAAGATCTTTGGACTCGTTTTATGGAGAGGCATATGGAAAATGACTGCAGGGCCTTTTCCTTGTTGACAACGAGTGGCTAGTGCAGTGTGCAAAAATGATTTGTGGCAAGGATTTTGGCACTTTGAAACAAAAATACAGAACCAACATGGACATTTACTCCTTAATTGCGGCGTGGGGCTTGGATTTAGGTGAACCAATGGAAATGGTGAGGATGGTGATGTAGAAAATTGTGCATGAATATTTTCTGGTAGACATGGAATCCATTCTCAAATGGGCTATTCTGGGTGTAGGTTTAGATTATTCTGAAGGATTGGTAGATGATGAAATTGAGGAGCTCTATGGGAGATTGGGGCTCAAACCCTTTATTCATTGGACCGAAGGAAAATACAAAGCTCATTGCTATGAGGAAGTGCGTTTGGGATGGAAAGTGCTCAAACTCTTCATTGAACTCATGGAGGTTGATGAAGTTCTAGCACAAGCAAAGGCGAAGATACAGGGATTGGAAGCGAAAAGGAAGCACCAAAAGAAGAAGACGAGGAAGCGGCGGAAGAAGAAGCCTTTGAAGGAGATAGCCAAGCCTCCATTGGGTCTGAGTGGAGCTTGTTAAGACTGGTCGTGTTTGTCTATGTCTGATTTTGAATTCTCCCTTCGCTTTTGTTGTATTAAAGCATGTAACTCTGAACACTGTTAATGGTGGTTATTTTTTGTAAGGATTTTACTAGTAAAAAATTATAGGGGTTATAGGGTTTATTTAATGTTTTACTTTGCACGTTAAGGTTCCTTTGGTTTTTGTCATTTGCTATGGAATTTTGGTGGGTAATGACACTGAACAATAGATGTACTTTTTTATCTTTACAAGCAATACAATTTTTTTGTGTTACTGATCCAAATTTTTTTTATCTTGTTATTTAATCATATGAGTTAAATAATTAAATTACTTAGTCTATAATCATATGAGTTATTTCAGAGGCACAATATATTTAACTAATTAAATTGAAATAAAACATATTAAATCAATAAATGGAAGCAAAAAAAGAAGCATTTTTAGAAGAAAAAAAGTAAGCAACAATGGAAGCCAAACTAGAAGCAAACCAAAAGCAATCTTGGAAGTAAAATTGGAAGCAAAACCGGAAGAAAACATGGAAGCAAAATTGGAAGCAAAATTGGAAGCAAACTTGGGAGCAAACTTGGAAGCAAACTTGGAAACAAAATTGGAAGCAAAACCGGAAGCAAAATTGGCAGCAAAACCAGAAGCAAAATTGGAAGCAAAACCGGAAGCAAACTTGGAAGAAAAATCAGAAGCAAAATTGGAAGCAAACTTGGAAGCAAAATTGGAAGCAAACTTGGAAGCAAAATTGGAAGCAAAATTGGAAGCAAACTTGGAAGCAAAATCAAAAGCAAACATGGAAGCAAAATCGGAAGCAAAATTGAAAGCAAAACTAGAAGCAAAGCCAGACGCAAAACTAGAAGTAAAATTAGAAGCAAAATTGGAAGCAAAATTGGAAGCAAACCTGGAAGCAAAATTGGAGGCAAAATTGGAAGCAAACCGAGAGGAAAAACTAGAAGCAAAATCAGAAGCAAAACTTGAAGCAAAACTAGATGCAAAAATGAGAGTAGACATAGAAGCAAAATCGAAAGCCAAATTGGGTGCTAATTTAGGCACTATTTCTGATGCTATTTCCCGACACTATTTTAGGCACTCATAGAGGTGCTATTTTCAGTGCTATTTTAGGCATTAACAGAGGTGCTGTGATTTTTTGGCACTGACTCTAGTGCAACGTCCGATGCAAACATCAGTGAAAAAGTTGGCACCAAGATCATTCCTGTTTGCGTTGAGTTTAGCGCCAGCCAAGTTGCCTGATTCGTGAATTGAAATACACTGAAATACAACGCTATTTTCCTGTTCTACTATAGTGTTGTAAGATGATACTCAAGGAAAAAATGCATAACACCAAGATGTCCAAAGGTGAGAGCGTGACCTCTTACTTGTCCAAGTTGACACAGGTCAAAGATGAGTTAGCTACTATTGGAGAGACGATTGTTGAAGATGAGTTGGTGTGTATAGCCTTGAATGGTTTTTCAAAGCACTAGGAAGTGTTTTTCAAGTGCATTGTCGGCAAAGATCACCTACTTGAATGGGCGAGGCTTTGGGATGAGTTTGTTTAGGAGGAGATCCATGATACTGCTCATCGAGGAGATCAGATGAAGAAGGCTGAAGACGAAGAAAATCTTGCTCTTGCAAGCAAGGGTAAGAAGAAGTCCAATAAAGAGAAAATAAAAGGTTCCTCTTCCAAGAGTGGGAAGAAGAAAGATCTGAGCATGATAAAATTTTTTTGCTGCCATCAGTTGGGTCACTATGAAAATCAGTGTTCGAATAAGAAAAATAAGGACAACTAGAAGAAGCAAATTGCTACTACAAAAGAGGTGGATGAGTTTACATCATGATTTGAGAATGAGTTTTCTCTCATTTCCTTTCTCTCGAGTTCAATTTGCAATAGAGTATGTGCTATTGATAGTGGGGATTCTTGCCACATGATGGGAGTTAAAGAATGTTTCACCAAGTTGGAGAAGAAGAAATTGGATTTTTATATTGAGCTAGGAGATAATGCCAAGTACCATACAACTGGTGTTGGCATGATCAAGTTTCAAAGGGAGTCTGACAAACCTCTTTTGGTGGAGGATGTGTTGTATGTCCTTGGCATGACAAAAAATTTAATCTTTGTTTCTACTTTGGAAGACAAGGGTTACATCGTGACCTTTGAAAGGGAAAATTCTATATTTGTCCCAAGGATTCCAAGGTTGAAAAAGTTATTGGAGTCAGGCATGGAAGCTTGTTTTGATTACAGTTTGAGCTAGTACATGCATTGGTAAGTAGATGTAGCGAGCTAGGAAAATTGTGGCATAGGAGGATGGCTCACCTTCACCATGGAGCACTTAATATTCTCAAGGAAATAGTGACGGGGCTGCCTAAGATGAAGACATAAAAGCATGAAGTGTGCAAAGGAAGTGCATTTGAGAAATATTCCAAGAATAGTTTTCCAAGCAGTGACACTAGAGCCAAAGGGATTTTGGATCTTGTACACTCAGATGTGTGTGGGCCCATGAAAACAATATCCTTGAATGGGTATGAGTATTTGTTGAAAATGGAGGTAATTATGTAGCTATAAAACTTGTAAAACTATTATACTATAGATCTAAATAAGTGTTCTTTGCTAAAAATTCTTTGTGGATGATTATTTTTTTAGATTCATTTTACCATATGTAGAAATAGACAAAAGATTGTAGAAGAATAAGATTAGAAGATAGAAGTGACACAACATATACCATGGAGAAACCCTTTTGGGAAAAAAATCCACCACCAGAATCAATAGTGCTTGTATTATTTAACGTTAGAACAAGATTACAATAATTCTTTATCAATCCTTGCTTGAGATGCTTCTTTTTCCTTCAACAATTCTTCTTCACAACCTCCAATAAAATCTGATTGAACTCTCTTCAACTTGCTGCAATTAATAGACAATAATTAGCCTCGTAAACTCTAAAGAGTTTACAATTACAAAGCACAAAGCTTATCTCACAAACCTATGCCTATTCTTTGTAAGTAGAGTTCTTTCATGAAAAACATTGTCAAATCAAGTCCTTCATCAATTTGGGTGTTCAAAACTGAAGTCCTAACTAAATGTTGATTACAAAGATATCTTGTAAACTTCTCCTCAAAGTTGGCACTCAAGAATGGACCCACTTAACTCAATCTTATAAAATATCTTATCATGAAAAAGTGTTAACTCCAAGTTGCCAACTTGGGAGCCCAAGGTGGGTCCAAGTCAATCTTTGTTAACTGAAACATATCTCTCCACCATTCATGCAAATATCATGCATGATTGATCATCCCCACTTAACTGAATGTATCACCTATTATCTATCATGCAACTCAAGTCATTAGTCATGCATTCCAAGTCAACTAAAGTCAACTAGCATTCAACTAAAAATAACTACATGCAACTGAAGATAATTGAACCATAACTGAACTAAATTGAATTGAACTAAACTGATACTAAATTGAACTCTATGCATGTAAACATCAATCCCTAACTTCTAGGATCTTTACATGCATTACTGATGTGTTATCTTTCTCCAAATAGTTAACTTAACTCAAGGCGAGTTCCACCTTTCATGTGGGTGCCCCATGTGCTCCTATTTTGTAGGAGCTCTTCTTGGGCATCCCCACATGTTCCTATCATTTAGAATTAATTACAAATGTCAATTAACATGTTCATTTCATTCAAATTTAATCTCCTTCTAATCCTAGTGTTGTGGAACACTTTCTAAGGACTTAGGAGATACATGAAATAATGTTTAGGATTGCAATTAGATGGAATCCTATTCCCAACATTCTCCCACTTGACATTATACATTGCAATTATTCTAAACAAGAAAACATTATTATAAATTTCAAGTACAAGACTCAAGACCAATGACCTTCCTGCACCAACTAATCAATCTATGCCAACTTCAACATTTGCAACCTGCATAATCATGAAGCTCCAAGCAAATGATTAATACTCAAAACCAAGAGAACTTATCTATTGGAACTAGTTTCATAAGATAATATGTAACATTAATCAAAGTGTCAACTTTCTCAATTAATACACTCCCACTCTCAACCATTTCTCGCACAAAGTGATACTAAACATCAACATGCTTAGTACGAGCATGATACATAGGATTTTTGGCTAAACAAATAGCACCCTAACTATCACATTCAAGTTTAACTTGCAATTAAAACCAATACCTTTCCCAAGTCTCTGTAACCAAACTGCCTCTTTGAAGGCATGTGAATCCGTCGAGAGTGTTGACCTCACGTCCAACCAAGGTGTAGGCTTCTCATTCTTTACTGTTGAAAAATATTTTCTTACTAGTAACCATTCCAACATATATCTCTTACCATAAGAGAACTCAAGCCTCACCTATTTCTCCAAGTATCCATGAGGACCTATAACCAACCAATCCATGCCAAACTCCAAATGCAACATAGCACTATCAAGAAGTGATCAAGAAAATGATTAATGTACCCAATACATAAGAGAACTTCACAAGATCAATTCCAAAGCTCCAATCATGAATCAAGAACATAAACATGACAATATGATCCAACCATCTCCTCTAAAAAGATCACATGCATCATAACATACATAAACATCCTAGTCTCGAGAACAAGTACCATGCCAAACTCTAAATGTGTATCAAGAGTAAACCATGACATAATAGCGACCACTCTAAACCAAGAAAAAAACATATCCCCAATCTCATGAAGATAACCTTACCAATGATGCATCCACGTCACTGCCAACAACTCCCACTGAACCATGGTACAAGCTACACATGGCATCATGACTACCATCCTCTTCATGAAGATCACTCTTTAGCATCAAGCAAAGAGTCGCCACTAACATTTTTACATGAAATGATCAATGCATGATTACCGTAATCTAAGGATTACTTTGTAGAAGAATCAAAAATCTTTTTCTTGTTCTTACAGTCCTTCTTCACATGTCTTGATTTCCCACAGTTCCAACACTTTACCTTACTTCGTCCTTAAGACTTACCCTTCCCTTCCTTGTCTCCCTTAGGTTCCTTTTTCTCAGGCCTACCTTTTACAAACAAGGCATCTTGTATTTCTATTTTAGATTTCCTCCTCATCTCCTTTGATAGGAGAGTAGGAATTATATTGTCCATCTTTGGATCTACACCACTACCACTGATAGCAACAATTAGATTTTCCCAAGACTCTAGTAAAGAACAAAGTAAAAAAATGCATTTATCTTCATCTTCTAGTTTTACATCTATAGATGCTAACTAACTTAGAATCAAATTAAAAGCATTCAAATGATTTGCAACAAAATCACCATCTTTCATCTTTAAAGAATACAATTGTCTTTTCAGATACAACTTATTAGTAAGACTTTTGGTTTGATAGATATCACCTATTCTCTTCCACAACTTATATGTGATAGTTTCATCTGAAACATTTAAGAGAACAACATCAGCAAGACATAATCATATGGTCCCTCTTTCCTTCTTATCAAGCTTAGCCCAATCCTCATCTGACATCGTTGTAGGTGACTTTGTCTCATTACCAACAGCTAACCACTGATCTCTCTCTTCAAGGAGATCCTCCATTTTAGTTTCCACATCTCATAATTAAATCCATTGAATCTTTCAATATCTAAACAATATTGAGAAGAATGATCCCGACTACACTACGGGCGGTGGGGTGGAGCTCTATGTGCTGAAAGAAGGAATGGACAAACTAGACAAAAAATTCTATGGTTTGACCCACTTCACGGTCAAGTTGGTTCACTGTGTCACTAGTTCCCTATCGGCTACCATGAAGGATGAGATGGAGATGAAGAAGACTGAAGATTTCCAGGAGTGGATCGGTGATGATATGGTTAAGCTTCTTTCTAAGAACTTGGAGAATGCTAGCTAGTCTGTTGTTGGTCTATTGTTGGTTTGTGTGCTATTAGTTCACGTCTATTTTTTGGTTAGCTGTTTTGTTTTAATAATTTTTTGATCTTGGACTCTATTGGCCTTTGTGTCTCTTTGTGAAGGGTACAACACCTTGAAAATGTTGCTTACTTTATAAAAAACAAACTTATTTTCCAAAATCAGCAATACAATAGTAAAAGCTCCCACTACAACCAAAAAAATTTCAAAATTTTAAGAGAAAGGTGTCTCAAACTCTACCCCAACCATTAGATCTGATACCAAATGTTGAAAATGGAGGTAATTATGTAGCTATAAAACTTGTAAAACTATTATACTATAGATCTAAATAAGTGTTCTTTGTTACAAATTCTTTGTGGATGATAATCTGTTTAGATTCATTTTGCAATTTTTAGAAATAGACAAAAGATTATAGAAGAATAAGACTAGAAGATAAAAGTGACACAACATATACTGTGGAGAAATCCTTTTGGGAAAAAAATCCACCACCAGAATCAATTGTGCTTGTATTATTTAACCTTAGAACAAGATTACAATAATTCTTTATCAATCCTTGCTTGAGATGCAATAATTCTTCTTCACAACCTCCAATAAAATCTGATTGAAATCTCTTCAACTTGCTGCAATTAATAGACAATAATTAGCCTCGTAAACTCCAAAGAGTTTACAATTACAAAGCACAAAGTTTATGTCACAAAACCTATGCCTATTCTTTGTAAGTAGAGTTCTTCCATGAAAAACAATGTCAAATCAAGTCCTTCATCAATTTGGGTGTCCAAAACTAAAGTCCTAACTCAACATTGATTACAAAGACATCTTGTAAGCTTCTCCTCAAAGTTGGTGCCTAGGAATGGGCCCACTTAACTCAGCCTTATAAAATATCTTATCATGCAAAAGTGTTAACTCCAAGATGCCAACTTGGGAGCCCAAGGTGGGTCCAAGTCAATCTATGTTAACTAAAACATATCTCTCCACCATTCATACAAATATCATGCATGATTGACCATCCCCACTTAACTAAATATATCACCTATTAGCTATCATGCAACTCAAGTCATCAGTCATGCATTCCAAGTTAACTAAAGTCAACTAGCATTCAACTGAAACTAACTACATGCAACTGAAGATAAACTAAACTCCATGCATGTAAACATCAATTCCTAACTTCTAGGATCTTTACATGCATTACTGAAGTGTTATCTTTCCCCAAATAGTTAACTTAACTCAAGGTGAGTTCCATCTTCCATGTGGGTGCCCCATGTGCTCCTATTTTGTAGGAGCTCTTCTGGGCATCCTCACATCTTCCTTTCATTTAGAATTAATTACAAATGTCAATTAACATGTTCATTTCATTTAAATTTAATCTCTTTCTAATCCTAGTGTTGGGGAACACTTTCCAAGGACTTAGGAGATACATGAAATAATGTTTAGGATTGCAATTAAATGGCATCCTATTCCCAACAGTATTATGTTACTTTCATTGATGACTTCTCCAGGAAGACATGGATATATTTTTTGAAGAATAAAGATGAGGTCTTCAGTAGGTTTAAAGAATTTAAGGCTCTTGTGGAGAACCAAACTAGGAGAAAGATCAAGATACTAAGGTTTGATAATAGAGGTGAGTATACCTCAAATGCCTTCAAGGATTTATGTGCTTAGGAAGTTATCAAGAAAGAGTTGATAGTTCTATACAAGCCTCAACATAATGGGGTTGCTAAACAAAAAAACAAGGCTATAGTTGGAGCAATCAAGGCCATGCTTCATGATCAAGATCTGCCTTGGTTCTTATGGGAAGAAGCTTGCAATACAAATATGTATTTGTAGAATAGGATTCCTCACAAAGTGCTGGGAAAATTGACTTTAGAAGAGGCATTCACATGTAAGAAGCCAGATTTGGGGCACATTCGCATCTTTGGATGCCTTGTGTATTTTCACACTCTTGTGGAGAAGAGAACCAAGTTTGAACCAACTGTAGAGAAGGGTATCCTTTTTGGGTATAGTGAAACTTCTAAGGCCTATCATGTTTACATTCCTTCCCTCAAGAAAATAGTTGTTCATAGAGATGTGAAGTTTGAGGAAGAGAGGGATATTCGAAAGTATAGCAACTTGATGAATGAGGAGGAGTAGTCACCCATGATTGAGGCAACACAAATTCCTCAAACATCAATCACACAAGCTAGAGAGCAAAGCAAGCAGGTCAAGCAAACTGATCAAAAGGAGGAACAAATAATTCCTCAGCCTCAAATTCTTATTAGCGAGAGGAGGAGAAACATGGTGATTGAGTAGACACTGAGAGAGGTCCAGGAATATGTTGGTGATCCATAGGATTGAGTTAGATAGAGAAAGGCTCCCAGACATTATTTTTAGTATGTGGAACTTATGAGTGAATTAACTAAAGTAGAGCCTTCTAGCTCTTAGGAGGTGTCCCAACACCAAGTATGGAGGGATGCCATGGTGGAAGAGTATTCTTGCATCATGAAGAATAACATGTGGGAGGTAGTACCATTGCCAGAAGGTAAGTCTGTGGTGGGATCGAGATGGATGTATAAGATTAAGCATGTTGCAGATGGTAGTGTGGAAAAGTTCAAATCCCGGTTTGTGGCTAAGGGGTTTTCTCAAAAGGAGGTGATCGATTATGATGAGACTTTCACTCTAGTATCTAGGTACTCATCCATAAGAGTTATCATTTCTATAGAAACATATAGGTTGAAGAATTCACTAGATTGATGTAAAGATGACCTTCCTCAATGGAGTGATTGAGGAAGAGATTTACATAGAATAACTAGAAGGATTTGAAGCACATGGGAGGGATTCTCATGTATGCAGGTTGAAAAGAGCACTGTATGGGCTCAAGTAGACTCCTAGGGTGTGGTATTCATGTATTGACAATTACTTGCAGAGTGTGGGATTCATCAAGAGTGAGGAAAATCTAAACTTGTACTTTGTTCAAGTGAAGGGTGAACTTCTCATATTGGTGTTGTATGTTGATGACTTGTTTCTCATAGGGTCAGAGGAGCTCATAGCACATTATAAGCAAGATCTTGCAGGAGAGTTTGAGATGAAGGACTTGGGGTTGATGCACTACTATCTGGGATTAGAGTTGTGGTAGAAAGAGGGAGAAATATTTCTTGGACAAGGGAAGTACTTACTTGATGTCTTGAAGCGATTCAGGATGGAGAACTGTAAGCCCATGTCCATGCCACTTGTGACCAACTGGAAGAAGATTGATGCTTCTAGATTAGAGACAGTGGACCTGACTTTATACAGACAGTTGATAGGCTCTCTTTTGTATTTGGTCAACACCAGACCAAATAGTTGTTTTGTAGTGAACTCACTTAGTTAGTTTATTGTGGAACCTAAATGTGTGCACTGGATAGTTGTGAAGCATGTTTTGAGGTATCTTTGAGGCACAGTTGATTATGGGCTAAATTATGTTTAGTAGGATGGAGTGAAGCTCAAGGGGTTTATCGATGCAGATTGGGCAGGTAGTACAATTGACTGGAAGAGCACTTCAGGGTGCATTTTTAGTTTGGGATCAGGAGCCATCTCTTAGTATAGAAGGAAACAAAATTCAGTTGCATTGAGTTTTGTAGAGACTGAGTATATGGTAGCCAATATGGCTACATGTGAGGCTATCTGGCTTTGGAAACTTCTAGTTGGGCTCTTTGATAAGGAGCTAGGTCCTACAGTCATTTATTGTGATAATCAAAGTTGTATCAAACTCTCTAAGAATCTGGTGTTTCATGAAAAGTCAAAGCACATTGAGATCAAGTACCACTTCATCAGAGATTGTGTGGAGAAGGGGACAATGAAGCTCCAATACATTCCTACAGACGAACAAATAGTAGATATCTTGACCAAGGCCTTGATGAAGAGTAAGTTTGAATACTTCAAGGATAAGTTGGGTGTTGTGTAGAACACCTTCCTTGCTAAGAGGGAGTGTTGATTTTTTGGTAGCTCGAAAGGTGAAATGTGGATTTTCTTTAAAGCAACTCAAGTTGGATTTTTAGCAACAACAGATTTTTTATTCATTAATAGAATGTTTCGAGTTTGTGAGGTTGAGATAAGATCGAGAGTGATTTTATGTGTGATTTAAAGTTGGGTAATGTAAGGAAAATTTCTTTTCTTACACGTTGATTTAAAACAACTCAAGCTATATATGTAAGATTGTTGTAGCAAATCAATATTGTATTTTCGAAAGGAAAGTTTGTTGTTAGGATGAATAGAAGATCCAACATTTGCAGGTTTTTCCCCAACTGGGGTTAGACTTGTGTTAATGTCTATCTATGATTGGCTTGTTATTATTTTTGCTTCCGTTGTTATTAACTGTTAATTAACCTAGTTGTATTAATTGTTTTAAATTAGATAGATAAATTGTTTTGATTCTATTATGTGAATTTATTGTGCAATTAATTTGTAGTTGGGTTATAAGAAATTAACAACTTATGATTCTTGTCTTCTAATGTTTCTACCTATTTAGTTGAATCATAATTTGTTGTGTTTCAAATTTATAAAAAAAAGAGATTGTTTAGTTGATTGTTTTTGTGAAAGAGATTTTTAAATATTAGTGATATATATTATAATTAAGTTAATTTTAAAAATAATGATGTAAATATAATTTATATCTTGATTTCAAATGTTTATTTAAATTAAAAAAACTAGATTATGGTAAGCACAATGCATTGCCTTTAGTAACAAGTGTCATGTAGTAGTATAATACTTACCTTAAAGATATTGTTAACAATAAAATTTAAATTGTAGTATAATTTATTTTGTTCTGTAATGTTTTTATAATTTCAAATTTTGTTAGGTTTAAGTGGTCCCATTTTTAATTTATTTTATATTTTTTAAACATTATTAAATTATATATTTTATTATATAATTTTGTGTTTTAAAATTGAAAAAAAAAGCATAATCAAATAAGGCATCTATCATTAAAATTTGGCTATAATTTCAATCTTTTCATTTTAAATGGTTATAAATGTACTATAATAATGAAAAGCTAAAAAGTAAAGTCAATACGCAATCATATCATTGTATTTTTCTTCTTACTATAATTAAAATTTAAACATTCTCTTGAGAATAACAATTAGTTGGGGCTCTCTAAAAATAGAATCATAGGTGTTACAATAACAACTTTTTCTCCTTGATTTATGTGAAGTGTGGTATAACAACTAAATATATTAACCAATCTAAATCAGAATTAAAAGACTAAATTTTTTTTCTCTTTGATTTATGTAAAGTGTGATAAAACAGCTAAAAATATTATCCAACAAAAATTAGAATGAAAAGATTTGTATTTTTTCTTAATAAACATGATAATAATCATACATAGAAAAACATCATATCGCACTTTATTAGGAGATAGACTACATATAATGTGAATAATCATACATAGAAAAACATCATATCACACTTTATTAGTCGATAGGCTACATATAATGTGAGATTTGAGCTCCTACAAACGGCTATTGAGTCACTATTGAGTCATCAAAAAACAAGTTCCAGTGATAAAATTCATTTGACAACTCGATGGAAACATTCTATTTCCATTTGCAATATTTTTTGCCAATTTGATGGCAACTTTCTTTTTTCATTTGCATTGCTTTATGTTTTAAATGCAAATATTTCAAAATTATATAAGACTTATTTTCTTTAAAAAAAATTCTAAATTTGTGTAAGTTTATTTCATTCCATTATTTAGCACTTATTATGAATTTTTTAATTTGGTCACAAAATTTGCAGCACATGACATCCATACACACCCATGCACAAACACTACTCTCTAACATGTTAGCATACATATAGTTTTCTATTGGCATAATCCTTGCACCTCCTTTAGATGCAAGTGCTAGTTCTTTAATTTTAATTGGCCAATATGCTATGTATATAGTGTGAGATTTGAGCCTCAAACAAGTCTCACCCCTACAAACCACTATTGAGTCAATGGAAAACAACTTTCATTTGTCATTAAATGGTAAATCAATTGGCTTTTAATGAATGAAAGCCTTGAAAATCTCACTTATCATGTAAATCTTAATGCAAATATTTCAAAATCTCACTTATATTTTTATTTGCATTGTGTTTTTCCATGCCAACTTTCCTTTTCCACTTGCATTGCTTTAATTTTTAAATCTTAATGCAAATATTTCAAAATCAGATAATATGTTTTAGCAACTTTTCAAAGTTGGATAAAAAAATTCTATTTCCATTTGGTATTTTTCCAACTTGATGGCAACTTTCTTTTCCACTTGCATTGCTTTATGTTTTTCATCTTTATGAAAATATTTCAAAATCAAATAATATGTTGTAATAGTTTTTCAAAAGTTTTTTTCATTATTTGTAGCAACTTTCATAATTGAACATGTAGATAAATATGACCGGTTGTCTCTGTTTTTCAAAAGATTTTCCTATAAATATAGTTGAGTTTAAGAATAAATATAATTGAATTCAGTAATTACTCTAAAAAAACTCTTGGACACCATAGAATTCATCTTGTGCAAATTGGTATTTCTTTTCACAAAGTAGATTTTAGTTGTAAATTTTTTAACTAGTTCTTTCTAAATAATATCAAACTTTCTATTAAATATTCTTTTATTAATAGTAATATCAAATTTTCAACCTGTTGTTTCTATATTCTCCATTATAATAGATGATAATAAAATATGGTACAAATTATAGGATCAAACTACTGAAAGCTTGCGCCAGACAATATATTGAAGAAGACGAATAGTATGTTTACTATTTTACTTCTGCTTATTATTAAATAATTGAGTTACATTGTAGTAGCAATTTCTTAACAGAAATGCATTGTTCTTAATTTTAATCAATTTTAGCCATTCTGCATATCTTGCCATTGTACTTTTCCTCTGTTTTCATATTTCCTTTAATTCTTACATCTGGTGGTTTTGCATGTATTTTTCCAGTGCATACATGTGGTTTCAAATATGAGTGTCGTAGTGTGCATGTTGCTTTTTCTGGCATGCATTTACATTGTAGCTTGAGGATAAGGTTATAAATGTCATAGAGAAGATTAAGCTAGTTCAATTGCACATAATATCTCTGCAGTGTTTTTTCAATTTATTTTTTATGAATTTCCTTGAGCACAATTGCTATCTTGTATTTCTTTTCTGATCCAACCAGGCTTGGACGTTTCATTCTCTCTTTCAAATTTTGGGCATAATGTTTTGCTATAGAAAGACCATAAAAAATTTGGATCCTAATCTGAGTTTCACATTTTGTTTGAATTTAATTGTGTATGAGAATTGCCACAAGGGTTGTGTTTGCACAATGACCAACAAAGTAAGTCCCTGCTATATTCATTGCCCAGCCCTTCAAGGGTGGTTAGGGTTGTTATTTGTAACTAGGAGAAAAAGTTGGATTTAGCAAGATGTTTATGGCAATAGAGCAACTATTTTATGAAACCATGAGAGGAAATACCGCTTCAAATATGGATTTCATTCGGCAAGGAACAAATAGTACTGAGATACATCACATATCCAATCATGAAGCTCCTCGGTTTTAGGAAGTGTAGCAGGTTCGAATACAATTTATTTTCCCAGATCTAATAGACATAAATATGCCTGATGCATTCTATATCACCAAAATCAGACTCCTGCATAACCATACACCTTAGTGAAGATCTAAAAGACTATATTCCTTTTGCCTCTCCCCACAATTACAACAACCCTCGGTAGAACAACATGAACCATCCTACATATTCCACTTAAGGCTTTGACTAGGTAGGATAGTGGTCCAAAATCTGAACTGATTTTCTGGATTCATTTTTGTTTTTCTTTTCTGAAGTCCTTACTATTAGGACATGAGAAGGAACAAAGACCATTCGGCATATAATATAAAACGAACAATTCCCACAACCTAACTTTGTTATGTTACATAGGGAAGGAAAAGGTTCCCAATATGGCTAACAAACTAAAAACTCCAAACAAATTTTGCACTCAGAAAATTAGCCTAACAACATGGCTGATTAAAACAAAAAACAAAACAACAGATCTGTGTAATGCTGATCTACAATCATATATTGCTGAATATGTTGAGTGGAACATAATATACTCACAAATCTTGATACTCTATATATCTCCCATTAAATTATAATCATTTGTTAAAAAACAAAGGTCTAATATTAGATCTTTCTGCATAATTCTAAACAATACAAAGCACTGAAGAGCAAAGTGGAGCTTGAAATCTATGGAAAAAAATGACACACTAAAACTATATATTTTTTTTATTAAGGGTAATGGAGGGTTTTTGAAAGGGCCCAACTCTTTTTACAAAGATGAATAAAGATAGTGATGAAGGCCCATAACAACAATGAAACAACTACAAACTTGTGGGCTTGATAGATCAAAAGCTGGCTTCAATCTCCACAACAATCAAATTTTTGCTCTGATTAGTTTTTCTTCAATGGTTTTTTTAACGTGATTGTTTATAAGTGTTTGACAAAAGATTTGCTTTATTGTCTGTATCTTTGGAATGTCTTAATCATTCGTTTTGGTGGGTAAACACCAACACAGATTATCCAAAATTATAGATATATTGGAATCCTTTGGCATTCTTGGCCTCCTTGTGCAGCGCACAACAGAGAACAAAAGATTTGTTTTATTGTTTGTATCTTTGGATTGTCTTAATCATTCATTTTGGTGGGTAAACACCAACACAGATTATCCACAATTATAGATATATTGGAATCCTTTGGCATTGTTGGCCTCCTTGTGCAGCACACAGCAGAGATTTAATAGTAGAAAACATTGTAAATTTTGGTGAGTCAGTCAAGTTGTGGATGAGGCAAGTTTTATAACTAGGTACATCAACCATTCATGTTTTATAATATATTTGAGGTTGAAAGGGTGGAAAAAGTTGCACCACACTGCCTCTCTTGTATGTTGATTTTATCTTTCATATTTTTTCATGCCACAGAAATCTTCATTGCTGGATTTCAGAATTCAAACTTTGTTGTTTCTCATTATTGTCAAATGATGAAATAAAAAGGCATTTTCTGATTCATGAAAATTTATAAATTGAATTACAATTAGATATTCAGTACATGTGTTAAGGTTGCAGAACTCATATCGGGCCTGTATAGTTGCCAATATTTGTAGTATACCTTGAGATTGATGTCAATGTAGTAGGCTCTTGAATATTAACATGCCCTATACATTAATGGGATTGGATGTATAAATTGAGGGCTTTGCTGCACCCATATCCATCATGTATCACATTCATTCTTTCTAATTTTTAATTTAGTATATTGTGTTCTAGAGTGCCTTAGGGGCATCCATTATTATCTTTGGTGATTTTGTCTATGATCCATAGTGTTAGTTTGTAATGTAATAAATTTCATTAATGTTATGTAAAAGGTGATTAGGTCATTGGCTATAAGAGTAGTTAAGTTAGTTGTCCAATAACAGTCATCCAGTGAAAGGCTCTTAAAGCCATATTGTAAATGTCAACAATATGACCCTAAAGCCTCAATAAAAACTGTATGCCTGCTTGCATACAATGAGCATTCAATTTGTGTGTGTTAATTGATAATTTGTAACCCTTTGCAGGCCTCGGTGTTATAAGAGCCATGGAATTGCAAGGTAGTTGAGGCAGTCTATCTCTGCAAACCCCTGTAAGCCCCTATCACACCAAATAGTGTACAATATTAAATAGTTATGGCAAATTTTGACATTTGGACAAGTTTGAAGAAAGAAATAGATTTTTGCTTGAGAAGTTGCTGAATTGTAAAGCCTACGACAGGTTTGAGACTTGAAAAGTCATATGAATGCAATTTGTTGAGGGTACTGCATAAAAAATCATGTTGCAATTTTTGGCTGAAGGCATTGCATTTTTTGAATAGTTTTGCCCGCTATACTTTTTTCCTAGATGCTAATGGATGTGCAAACACAGCCACTTGGACTACTATTCATCTAAGGGCCATTTTATCTGCTATTTCCCTCTGCATATGGCATGGTTGCCTTAGGTAAAACCTGTGTTACCCCAAGTTTCCAGGATGGGGACAGCAGGGGATGGGGGGACACATAGTGGGGATGGGGGTAGGAGGGAGGCCAATTTTTAGGGGATGGGCGACAGCTATTAAAAAATAGGGAAAATTTTAAAAATATAGAAAATTTCAAATATTCATATAATAAAAGGAGATGTATCAGGCCTAGAGGTATCACATAAAATAAATGTGCACCTGAACTTCTGCCTAAACACAATGTCATGTGTGTGTGCAGCTAAGTCGCAAGTGTGTGTGCACACATGCACATGTGGGTGCATATATGAGGGTGAAATAATCAAACTTGTTAGAAAACACATTGAAGATTACATATACAAACACAAAGAGGTGAGTACCATCCCAATCTAAAATGTGAAATAAAGCTTCAGCTGTAAAGCACATTTTTGGAATGAAATCCTGACCACTGTGAGCTGATACTCTGAATAACTATAAGCAAGAATGAATATCCAATGCTTGGACTACTCTTTCTCAAGAAATGAATGAATCTAATTTTCACCGCATGACAGACTAGAGAAGGTTTGATGTTGAACACTGCTTGCTGCATTGAATCAAATATAATCTGATTCATTTAGTAAATCTCATATTATGTTCCCTTTAGCTTTTTGCACACCTCATTCCAATTCTGGACTTGAGTTGGAAGGGCCGGAGCATGAATTTTAAACTGTTGGCAGGTTTTAAGTTGAATACTGACTACTGCATTAAATCAAATGTAATCTGACTCATTTAGAAAGATTTCATATTATGTTCCCTTGAGCTTTTTACACAGCTCATTCCAATTCTGGACCTGGTCTGAAAGGGCCCGAATGTGAATTTTAACCTGTTGGCTCTCCAATTTCCCACACCCCTTTACTTTTTAATAATTTTGTGTGTGTTTTTTTTTTAAAAGCAACTTAATACCTGCTGGGCCATAGGGGACAGCTAGCCATTCCCTGCCATTTCCTTCATTTTCATAAACGTCCCCGGGACGTTTCCGAAATTTCTTTGTTGATCGGGGACAGCACGGGGATGTTTCCGAGGAGTCCCCGAGTCCCCAAAATGTTTCCAACTGGAGATGCCCCTAAATATGCCGGGTACCTGGCTTGCATAGGGTAAACCAGAAAAAAAATTCAAATTTTCTTAGCATGTTTAGAGTTTTTATTGCATTGAATTTCTGGTATTTATTGAAAGGCATCAAACTTCCACATGAATTTTCTAGGTGTAACACTCTACAACTATGTTTCCTCCATCTTGTTATGCCATTTTTAACTTAAGATTTGAATTTTTTATTTGTTTTATTACTTCCTATTTTCCAAAAGGCTAAAACCATTTTTGATGCTTATAAAAAAAAAACTATAGTGGAGCTGGCACAAAAACCTTTACTAAAGCATTTGACTGGTCTTCCAAATGCTCAAAATTCAAATTCCATTCCTATCACTTCATTGGTAAAGTTTTGTACATGTATTTTGTGAAAACTTTGATTATTTGGTGCAATAAGGTTAACTATAAACTTATTTTTGGAGTGGAAAATTATTGTTTTTAGTAGCCGTTATATTTTGGAGTAATATGGGTTAGTAATTATTGTAACGAAAATTGAAGTTTTAAAAGTCCTGTTTACAAACCATGTGGAGAAATAAGGAGTATTTTAGTGCACATTTTATTGTTGAAAGAGTGCATGATCAATGATACCTTATATCTGCAGTAGTGCATAGCTATGTACCCTGGAGACGCATCCCTTGCATTATCAGATCCCCTCTACTATAGAGGTTAGTTCAGGGATGCAGGGACGGGTCAAAAACATCCCCCAGCTGTCCTCGATTTCTAGAAATTTTAGGAAATGTCCCCAGGACACCTTATTTTCTAGGGATGGCAGGGCATGGCTAGATAATCCCCTACAGTCCAATCAAAGAAAAAAGAAATTTAAAAAAAATTAATTGAAAATAAAGACATGGAATTGGCTTTGCTTTAAAAGAATAATGTCAACCTTAACAGTAGCTTGTGACATGGATGACACTGCCTTGTACTGCTCAAAAAAAATTTCAAACATAATCGAACTTCGCTATCAACATATCCAATACCCAGTATTTGGCAACCACAAGCCATGCTAATAATTTCTATGTAAGGTTTCTTTTAAATTACAATTGTTGATCGGCTGGCCACAATCCTTAATTCAGGTAAATCTTGGTTTCAATGAGAACACCGGTTGCTTCAGCCAGAGAATTATCAACAATGTAAAGGAAACTGCTATTTCAGTGGACCATTGATTTTCAAGTCATTAGATGTGCACCATGAAACTGGGAATTTTCAGCACTCTATTAAAATACAATCCATATACTTGAAACCCATACCGTTTGTTCAATATATACAAATAAGGGAAAGGATGTAATAGCATTCTTCTTTATTATTTAAAATTATTACTATTTCTAAAGGTATCGCTTAATTGTTTTAAACAAATTCGATATTATTTTTCTGATAAAAGAAACAACCGAATAAATTAAATATTGAATATAGTTTAAATCATGGCAACAAGTGTATGTAACTCATTGTTCAAATTAAAACACCTAATGTGCATGGATGACCATCTCCAGATGGCTTAGTCAAGTGGAAAACCCTTTTTACAAAGATGAATAAAGATACAGTGATGAAGGCCCATAACAGCAATGAAACAACTAAAAACTTGTGAGCTTGATAGATCAAAAGCGGGCTTCAATCTCCCAAACAATCAAATTTTTGCTCTGATTAGTTTTTCTTCAATGGTTTTTCTAAGGCTATTGTTTAGAAGTGTTTGACAAAAGATTTACTTTATTGTCTGTATCTTTGGATTGTCTTAATCATTCATTTTGGTGGATAAACACCAACACAGATTATCCAAAATTACAGATATATTGGAATCCTTTGGCATTGTTGGCCTCCTTGTGCAGCGCACAACAGAGAACAAAAGATTTGCTTTATTTTTTGTATCTTTGGATTGTCTTAATTATTCGTTTTGGTGGGTAAACACCAACACAAATTATCTAGAATTGCAGATATATTGGAATCTTTTGGCATTGTTGGCCTCCTTGTGCAGCGCACATCAGAGATTTAATAGTAGAAAACATTGAAAATTTTGGCAGAGTCAGTCAAGTTGTGGATGAGGAAAGTCTTATAACTAGGTACATCAACCATTCATGTTTTATAACATATTTGAGGTTGAAAAGGGTGGACAAAGTTACGCCACACTGCCTCTCCTGTATGCTGATTTTATCTTTTATATTTTTTCATGCCATGGAAATCTTCATTGCTGGATTTCAGAATTCAAATTTTGTTGTTTCTCATTATTGTCAAATGATGAAATAAAAAGGCATTTTCAGATTCATGAAAATTTATAAATTGAATTACAATTAGATATTCAGTACATGTGTTAAGGTTGCAGAACTCATATCGGGCCTGTATAGTTGCCAATATTTGTAGTATACCTTGGGATTGATGTCAATGTAGTAGGCTCTTGTGAATTAATATGCCTTATACATTAATGAAATTGGACGTATAAATTGAGGGCTTTGCTCCACCCATATCCATCATGTATCACATTCATTCTTTCTAATTTTTAATTTAGTATATTGTGTTCTAGAGTGCCTTAGGGGCATCCACCTATATCTTAGGTGTTTTAATCTATGATCCATAGTGTTAGTTTATAATGTAATAAATTTCATTAATGTTATATAATAGGTGATTAGGCAATTGGCTATAATGGAGTAGTTAAGTCAATTGTCCAATAACAGTCATCCAAAGGAAAGGCTCTTAAAGCCATTGTAAATGTCATCAATATGACCCTTTAAGCCTCAATAAAACCATTTTCTGCTTTACATTGGCCAATGAGCATTCAATCTGTGTGTGTTAATTCATTATTTGCAGGCCTCGGTGTTATAAGAGCCATGGAATTGCAAGGTAGTTGAGGCAGTCTGCCTCTGCAAACCCCTGTAAGCCCCTGTCGCACCAAACAGTGTACAGTATTAAATAGTTATGGAAAATTTTGACAAATCATTTGGACAAGTTTGAAGAATGACATAGATTTTTGCTGAATTGTAAAACTTATGACAGGTTTGAGACTTGAAAAGTCATGAATGCAATTTGTTGAGGGTATTCCATAAAAAATCATGTTGCAATTTTTGGCTGAAGGCATTGCATTTTTTGTGCTAATATTCTTGCCTGCTATACTTTTTCCTAGATGCTAATGGATGTGCAAACACAGCCACTTGGACTACTATTTATGTAAGTGCCATTTTATCTGCTATTTCCCTCTCCATATGGCATGGTTGCTTCAGGTAAAACATAATTTTTTTTTGAAAATTTCTTAGCATGTTTAGCATTTTTGTTGGGGTATGGTGTTGTACACCATTGCATAAAATGTTTTATTCTATTATTGTAATTAAATAATTATTTAGTTGTGATGCACCTTGGTGGTGTGGATAATCACACTAGGTAGTTATTTGGTCCCATGTAATGATTGTATTGTAACATTGCATTACTATTTGTAGAAGACATGTGGCAGTAATTTAATATTGGGGAATTAAATATTGTAACAGCTTAGTACCCAATATTAGAAAAGGGGTCAGTGGTTTTGTATTCACATGGTTTTGTGGTACATGGTTTTACCTTACCACTAGTTGTATTTGTGTGAGCTTGTGTCTATAAAATCAAACACAATGTAGTGGTTTTGGGTTAGGTGAATAGGCTGAGCAGGTTGGCTGTGATTATTGAGTCTTCTTGAAGAGTGCATTTGTGAAGCATGGCATGGGATGTGTGGATTCATGCTTGGACACATGAGAGTGCATTGGAGGGCTTGATGTTTCAGAGGTATTCATTGTAACTCTTGTATTTGCTTATGGCTGATTAATATGATGGAGTATGGATGCTTTTGGAGGCTGGGTTTTTCCCTCTTGAGGGTTTTCCCAGGGTAAATCTTGTGTTATCTTGTGGCTTGTCTATTTGATCTTTGCATTTGGAAAACTTGTATGCATGTTAATCTCTTTTGGGTTATGTGGGAAATGATTTGTGATTCTGGGTTTGAATGCTATATTTCCTAACAGTTTTTATGGCATTGAATTTCTGGTATTTGTTGAAAGGCATCAAACTTCCACAAGAATTTTCTAGGTGTAACACTCTTCACCTGTTTTTCCTCCATCTTGTTATGCCATTTTTGACTTAAATTTGAATTTTTTATTTGTTTTATTACTTCCTATTTTCCAAAAGTCGGGTTAAAATCATGTTTGATGCTTATATGTGAAAGCAAAATGTATAGTGGAGCTGGCACGAAAACCTTTACTAAAGCATTCAACTTGTCTTCCCAAATGCTCAAAGTTCAAATTCCATTCCTATCACTTCGTTGGTAAAGTTTTGTACATGTATTTTGTTGAATCTTTGATTATTTGGTGCAATAAGGTTAACTATAAATTTATTTTTGGAGTGGAAAATTATCATTTTTAGTAGCCGTTATTTTTGGAGTAATATGGGTAAATAATTATTGTAGTGAAAATTGAAGTTTAAAAAGTCCTGTTTACAAGCCATGTGGAGAAATAAGGAATATTTTAGTGCACATTTTATTGTTGAAAGGGTGCATGATCAATGATACCTTATACCTGCAGTAGTGCACAGCTATGTACCCCGGAGACGCATCCCCTGCATTTTCAGACCCACTCTACTATAGAGGTTATTTTAGGGACGCAGGGACGGGTCAGAAACATCCCCCAGCTGTCCTCGATTTGCAGAAATTTTAGGAAATGTCCCAAGAACACCTTATTTTCTAGGGATGGCAGGGGGTGGCTAGATAATCCCCTACAGCCCAATCAAAGAAAAAAGCAATTTTAAAAAAATAAATTGAAAAATAAGACATGAAATTGGCTTTGTTCTAAAAGATTAATGTCACCTTACCAGTAGCTTGTGACATAGATGACACTTCCTTATACTGCTCAAAATTTTGTTCAAACATAATAGAACTTTGCTATCAACATATCCAATACCCAGTATTTGGCAAACACAAGCCACGCCAATAATTTCTATGTAAGGTTTCTTTTGAATTACAATTGTTGTTCAGCTGGCCACAATCCTTAATTCAGGTAAATCTTGGTTTCAATGAGAACACCGGTTGCTTCAGCCAGAGAGAATTATCAGCAATGTAAAGGAAACTGCTATTTCAGTGGACCATTGATTTTTGAATCATTAGATGTGCACCGTGAAACTGGGAAATTTCAGCACTCTATTAAAATACAATCCATATGCTTGAAACCTATGCATTGTTTGAAATGCCATTTATACAAATAAGGGGGAAAGGATGTAATAACCCCTTCTTTTATTATTTAAAATTATTACTATTTCTAAAGGTATTGCTAATTGTTTTAAATAAATTGATATTATTTTTTTCTGATAAAAGAAACAACCGAATAAATTAATATTAAATATAGTTTAAATCATGGTAACAAGTGTATGTAATTCATTGTTCAAATTAAATCACCTAATATGCATGGATGACCATCTCCACATCGCTTAGTCAAGTGGAAAACGAACTGCAGAATGCAACAACACGTCTCTCAGACAGGGTGGTGATTAAGCTTGTGCCTAAATATGGCATAGGGAGGAGAGTTTGCGTAACTAGTAGTTCTCTCTAATAATTCAGATTGCATGGGGTATAGTAATGGATTTCTACCCTTATCGTAGGGAGTCCATTCATACCTGGAATACGAAACTTCAGTTAAAACTGACATCACTCATTGATTTTGGTACGATTACTTAAAGTGGCATTTTGAGGAGGTGAGACTGAAGATAGAATTTCCATGCTGAACAAGAAGTCGCAGTTTTATCTTATCTTGACGAGTCCACAAGCTGGGGGGAACTCATTGATATTAAGAGGCATCTCAGTATATTACTACTAGAAGGAGGAGGCTATCAGAGGAATAGCGATAGATGATTAAGGAAAGCCTAAGAGCATAAAGCAGACAGTGCACCTCATTTCTCTGCTAACGTTTTCTCCTATACTCCATATAAGGTAAGCGTTTTTGTTTATTATTTACGTATGGCATTAACGCAACTGAAATGTGTCACTTGACTGAGGAAAACTAGGTTCAGCGAAATAAAGTAGATAATGGGCATCCTGCAATATTTTGCTCAGGAAACGGTTAAAACTAAATAATAAACTGAGACTAGTGCAGACCATATAAACTCTTAATAGAGACTACCCGACGGTCATAGATATAGAGGAATCTTATAGCACTGTTTACAGCGTGAGATGTTATTGCATAGGTTATCAGCACAATATTAACTTGAGGGTAAAAAATAAATATAAATAAAAATGTTCAAACCTTGAGATTTATACAAAATTCAGATTTCAACACATGGGCGTTATAGTTTGTTTAGCAAATCTATTCATTTTGAAATTGAAGCATTTCCAACTGAATGTCTTAACAAAATTACCCTGTGCATACTTGCAAAAATGATCTATACAACTGATCTTTGAAAACTATTTCTCGAGGCATTTTGCCAAACAGTTTACGTGCGTTATTGTGTTTTTACATTGTTGCACGAATTTATCCCTAGTAACTACAACCTCTAAAAAATTCCTTTATCCTTTAAGGATGTATATACCCTATTCCAGAGCGGAATTTGGCTTTACACCTACCGGTCGTATTGCGGGCAGGACGCTGAAACAGATTGTGGAACTTGGCTTTATTCATGCCAGTCGCATTTGCTTGGAAATTGCTTAAACATTCTCGAGGAACCCATTTTGTGCATCTTCCGCGATCATTGCACTCCAAGAGACTACGTTTCCTTGAGACATTTTGTCAAACAGTTCATGTGGCTTGTCTATACTCCCACGTTTTGCCTATGCAAATGCCAAGGCAGATTGTGTCTTCAACGTTTAACAAATTCCCTGACCTTGCAACGATTACCCGCATACAAAACATATTTTTATTTTTACATGCAAAAAAATCCAAAAAGAAGGAAACATGCATTACAACGATCTTTTATCATTGCTCAAAAAATAAAGGGGTAACTAGGTCTTTTGTATAATAAATTTCCCATACTCTATATCGAAGAAATTTAAAGCTTTTCTCAGGCATGCCTTCCCAATTACGATTTTCAGGTACAAGGTACAATTCCTTCTCAGACAAGATTTTTCTATACAGCGTTTTTATGGTCTCCGTAACAGAAAAAAACCCTAATTTTCTTGAGCATGCCTATTATTATTTATATATCTTTTGTATTTTGCAGATAATTAAGCAATAATACCATTAGCTTAGAATATAATTTGATCTTTATACAAAAGTTTATTAAATTAGTCATACATAAATTATTTTATTCTTCATATTGAATTTGGATTTCTTTATTGCAATATCAATTTTTTTTTGAAAATCTTCTCAGATCAATTGAACCGGAATGTCATATGACTATGCCTGTAATCTTCTTCATGTTAGAGAAAAGTATACCTATATGTATAGGTGATTTTGTTTTATTTATTTTATTATGCTGATTATCATAACATTATTCTGTGGTGTTCAATTTGCAAGTTGTAGATTTGAATTGGAGTTACTGAATGGAGAGTCCAGATTTTCACGACTCACATGAAACTTCAAAGTTTGAATCCAATAATGAAAAGTTGGATGAGACCATATTGCAGGAACTAGTTGATTTTATGAGAGAGGGAAAGCTTGCAGAGAGAACATGTACATTTAAAGCATCACAAAATGTACATCAGAATCACTACTTGACTTATTGCATAGAAGAAATTTTAGAGAAAAACAAACATAAAAATGACTTTCATCATTCTAATGTCCATCAACCAAATTATGAAGAAAGTGAGTAACAACCCCTCTTTTCTCTTTGCTTTAACATTTCTCTCTTTGTTTATTTTTTCTCCTCTCTCTCCATCCTTCATCTATTCCCATCTTCTATAGTGTTCTAACCTCTTTTACTAACCTCTTTCTATATTGTTTAAATTTTTTGCATTGGTAATTTTCTTTATTTTTAAAGATAACTTATACTCATGTTTAACTATTTACATAACATAGATGAAGATGCAAGAGCCTATCACAATGGAGAAAAGCTTATAAATGAAGAGGCTACCAACACAACAAGGTAATTGAATGTTTGTTCACTTTTTTAACTTATCATATTTTCTTTGAAGTTTTAACATAAAAGCACCCATAAATTTTGTTGGACAGGAATGCAAAATTGTCAAAGAAGAAAAAAAAGAATATTAAGAAGAAGCCAAACAAAGAAAAAAAAGGTGATTTAGATGAAGTTGACGGGAATAAGATAAAAGTAGGAATAGGCCTAGAATAAAGAAGTATCACTAGTCCTAAAGATAGATAAGGAAGTAGCAATAGCCCTAAAGATGTTTTTTTAGAATAATAAAACTGAAAAACACTTGATAAATGAGTGCAAAGTTTGATTTGATTTTATATATAGAATTAATTATTTTATTTTATTTTATATATATAACTAATAATGGGTTGGATGGTGATTGTGTCAATCTTCTCTAAATTTTCAAAAATAAATTCTAATACACTAAAAATTATGAAAAATATTTTACAGTTTATTCAAAATGTTTATATTGTCTACTGTAAATTATTTTTCTAATTTTATTAAAAATGGACATGAAAATAAAATGGCATGGAACTGTAAAGAGTGACAATTTTTAAATATTAAAAAGAAGAATTAAAATGTTTATATTGTTGACTATAAATTATTTTTCTAGATTTTATTAAAAATGGACTTGAAAATAAAATGGCATGAAACTTAAGGAGTGACAATTTTTAAATATTAAAAATATGAGGTAAATTTTAAAGTTTCATCATTTAAGAGAAGTTAAAGTGAAATAGTGCATTTCATATTAAAACAAAGAGTTAAATTTCAAAGTTTTAGCATTTAACAGATAAATTCAAGTCAAATCATACATTTGTCTAAAGGAAAACATGTTTATTAGTAAATGTTCATAAGTGAAATCTATAGTTCATGTATTAAAAAATGCTAGGCAATAGAATTTCATAACACTTAGAATTGCATTTGAAGTTTGGAGGGTTAATAGTAATATTTATCACACCCCACAACATAAAAATCATGTATAGGTCAAAACAAGAACACCTACATTTTAACAAATTGAGGTTAAGACAATTAGTTGAAATTCCGATAGAACCCCAAGTTTTGTTAGAATAATTGTATAATTGTTTTCTTTATCTCATCATATAGAAATAATTCTCTCAATATAGTAGTAACCTATATGGCTAACAAAATTAAATAGTGTATACTCCTAAGAGCACCACACATTCATAAAAGAAGCATAAAAGAGATTAATATAACATTCTATAATGTATGTTTTAGCATAAGAAATGTCTCAAAAATTACCAACTATTAATGTGTTCATGGTTAGAAGTTCAAACTATTATAGAAAAATAATGTCTCTCTAATTCCTTGTATATTTTGTTTATTTTGTGATTTAGCTCATCCTTTAAGTATTTTTGTTTATTTTGTGTAAAAAAATGGTTGTAACTTGTATGTAGTATAGTTCAATTGTAATGTCTTTTACAATGGAGAATGAATTTCTTGCAAAGTCTCTCAATATAAACACTTCACACTAGAATACAAACATCTAATTGGTGGCATTGTCATGCAAGATGCCACCAAAGTGTAAATACCTATTGCAAAACAATACACCCCTATGCTAACCTAACTTCACATCATAATTTCAAATTGTTAGTATTCTTAATGTATCATGTAGTTACCACAATTGAATAATATTAGTGGCATGCTTCATGTTGGTGACATGTATCATAAGCTTTTAGGTGAAAGATTGGCACTACATGAAAATCATAGTAGGAACAAAAAAACTTGTTGTAAGAAAAAGAAACTTTAACCCATTACGTTTTATATGATGTTTAAAAATTTACCTTTAAAAAAAAAACTCAACAAAAAACCTACCATTCCATCTAAAACCCAAAAAATTAAGATCAATTTAAAGTTGATCAAGTGAAGAATTTTACAAATAATACCATAGAACCCAAAAAATTAGACATTATATACTGGAAGAGTAACACAAAGTTCAAAGATCACAGTTGAAGATAAAATACAGAACTCAAAACTTCCCAAGATAACAGTTGGAAGATAAAATACACAACTCAAAACTTCCCATTAAAGCATGCATGGGATTTGGCATTAGACTGAGGCAAATTACTGAGGAGTCTAGATAGTTCACAGTACAACAAACTGTAACAAAAAGAGAAGCAATAGAAAGAACTCCTAACAAATGATATTTTAATTTTCTTGGTTCAGTGAAAGAACCTTCAATCTAATGAAAAATGATTTCTATCTTCAAATGCAATTATCCATCTATTTTAAAATTGTGGAGATGTGTAATTTACACTTGTTTTCTTCCTCTCTATTAGATGAAAGCTGATTTGAACCCACCTTATGTGCTGACAAACATTTGTGTAATTAGCCCCAAAATAGGGGTAGGTAACAGCATGTTTTCGGAATACAAATCACCACAAAAGAAAAGCTCTACCTCTGAATTGAAACCCATATTATTATACGGCTTTAATCAAATATGTATTTGCTCACAGACATTCGAAGTGCACAATGATAAAGTTTGAAACCCTTAGATATTTTCAAAAGTTAATAATCTGCAATCAACCCCGATTGCAAACCAATAAAGAATGTATTCCAGAAAGCAAACATCATAAATATGTAGTAGGGTCTGCTTTCTATATACGACATAGCTGGATTATGAGCATAAATGTCATTGCATTCAATGCATATAAAGCACAATACACTCTAGACTTGTAAACTACACAAAAGGCCACTCAAGAATGCTGCAAAATGCATTAAATATCAAGATAAGATCAATTCTTGTCACCTTCGCTAGTCAGCCTGGACATGAATTGCCTTTTCTGTCTCTAAGTACTCGGCATCTTAAAAACAAGTGAGTTGTAAATTTCCAAATTTCCCTTATGAAACCTGCTATTGGGTTGAAAGAGTCATTCTTCTGAGGTTAGATGCAGACTTAATTTCTGACAAAAACTCCAAATGGAATAACTGCAAAGGAAATTCTATTATTGATTTCTTCTACTTTCTAGAGAGGATATTTTCTTCATGGAGAGTTAAATTTGTACAATTGAATCGAATTTTTTTGTCAATGACAGACTTTAGAGCTAAAATTAGGTATAAGATATATGTTCTTATTATATCAAGAGGCGTAACTACAATGACATCAAGGGGATTGTAATGGAAGAGTGGATACTAAAAAACATTTATAAATTAACAACTATTTACTGTCAAATCTTTATTACATTCAATTGCAAGTGATGATAGTGTGATCTATTATACAAATAATTTAATTATGACTGATATAAATTTGACAGTCATGTATGTGTCGAACTTTTATTACACTCAATTTCAGGTGGTGATAATGTGAGCTTTTGTTCGCATAAAAGTTCACACTATCAACATTGGTAATTGGATGTATAGTTGGCCATAACAAGTCTTAAATAGATCTATCTAAAACAAATCAAGAGAGATTAAAAATAAATCTCAAGACACCAGATCACAAATTCAATACTTGCACCTCAAGACCAATATCTCTTGACTTTTTTTAACTAAATATAATTAAGATATCTATATTAGTTTAATATTTTTTATTAATTGAATTTGACCGAATCTTTAATTAATTAACCTTTTTACTGATTCTTTGTACATTTTCATTGTGGAAAATTGCCTATCTGTGAGCTTGATAGCTTATATCCATGAACTGTGCAGAGCCCTTAGAAGCATTTATTTTAATATAACTCCTCTATCACACTTATGAATTTTGGTGGAGATTGGTGTATGGCATGAAAGATGGTTATGAATTGATGTGAATCCGTGGAATCTTCATTTTAATATAACTCCTCTGCTTTACTAGATTTCCTTCCACTACATTAAAGACATCATTAAAATAACATTGTAAGGTTCTAGTAAAGAAAAGTGGCGATTAAGAAAACTAGTCATCAACAATAATGTTAGGGGCAACGGGATTTTGAAAAGTACCTACAGATGTAGAGGAGCATCATTTCATGGTTTAATTTATAAATTGATTAAAACTGAAAGTTCTTTTTTAAAAAAATGATACAAAATTACTTGCAAACAAAACCTCACAAAATAGATTTTTCTTGTCTTTGGAAAGTTTTGTTCTATCAAGACACTATTATACAATTCAGTTACAGAACACTATTCTTCAAGAATTGACATTACTTAGATAATAATAATATACTATTGAGGTCTGGATTGATTAAAAACCCTTGCTGATCCCATCAAACATCAAGAAAAGGCCTTGATTGATTAAAACTACTTTTAATCCCATCCAATTTCAAGAAAAGATCCGGATTGATCAAAACCCCTTTCTACTTGATCCAACCTCAACAAAAGGCCTGGATTCATTTAAACCCTCTTTTATCTGATTCAACCTGAAGAAAAAGTCTGGATAGATTAAAAATTCTTGTTGGTCCCATCCAATCTCATGAAAAGGCATGGAATTTTTTAAAACCCTTCTTTTTTTGCTCCAACCCTCACAAGAGTTCGTCAGCTAATTGATGGATCATCAGACTTCCCCTTGTAATTTTCAAACAGCTTTGCTGCCCCGGTACTGCCCACTAAAAACTTGCGGGCAAATTGTTTCTCACCTAGGTAATACACAGAAGCTAGACTTGTGGGAAGTCTGGATGGTTCTGTTTCCCTTAAGAATTCAATCACCTTATGGCGTGGTTGCATCCTATTCTCTATACTATAACATAAAAGACGAGGATACGATACCGCAATGTTTGGCTGAAAGCCCGCAGTAATTTTCAAGAAATCCATGTTTTTTTCGTCTTATCAATGCTAATAGTGAGCGTACGAGCTTCCCTCTTTACCATTTGTTTGATCTCATTCTCCGAAAGACCGAGCATTGCCATTGTTTTAATTTATTTTCACAATTTTCCAGTCCACTACTATCCACAGCCATCATGATAGCTGCAAATGCTTTCGATCCCTCCAAAATACCCAGGTTTTGTACATATTCAATCTTCGACTTCAAAGCCTCTTCGTTGTTTCCCAGAAGTAAATTGGGCCTTGCATTTAGTACATATAAAAAAGCTCATCTTGAATCCCATATTGCTTTAGAATATCTATTTTAGGTTTCAAATTTTCAACTTTACCCCACAAAATCCTAGGAGACAACATGAGAGCTTTGCACAAATTAAGCTTTGAACCATATAAGCTTACAAGTATGGGAATTTTAGGGCTTAAGTTTTGTTCCAAATTAATGGAGAGCAATCCGGTTGATTGACATAAAATACGTCCCAAATTACTACTAGTAAAACCTAATTCCTTCATCATCTCAATCTTGGGCTTTAACTGGGTATCCACTTTGAGACTCAAAATAGTGGGTTGCACAAAAAGGATTTTCCTTACCTGATCTTCAGTGAATCCCGAGTCTCTGAAGAATTGAACTACCTGCTGAGCTCTATGGGTGGATGTGGCCCTAAACAATTGTGGACGCCTGCTACCAAGATCTAAAACTTGGGACTCAGAAAACCCACATTCATTGAGCAAAACTCGGGTCATAGCAATTTGTCACAGCTGCCTGTAATCTTCTTTTGCTTCTTCTATTCGTGGTTTTGTTGGTGTGGCATTTGAGAAATTTGAGTTCGAGATTAATGAATGTTTTGAGAAAATACTCCATATTACAGAGTACCTAATGTTAATTTCTATAACCCAACAACAGATTAATTGCACAATAAATTCACAGAAAAAAACATGATTTATAACAATTAACACAATTGGGTTAATTAACAACTAATAACCGCGGAAGAAAAAATAACATGAAGCCAATCACAAATAGACAATAACACAGATATACCCAGGAAACCCCAATGCGGGGAAAAATCTACAAATGTTGGATTTTCTATTCAGCCTAACAGCAAACTTTTCTTTCAAAAATACAATATGAGTTTGCTACAACAATCTTACATTTATAGAGCCTAGCTACTTTGCTTAGCGTGCAAGGAAAGAATCTTTCCTTGCTTTCTTTGGCTTTAATTACACATAAAATCACTCTTGGATTTATCTTATCCTCACAAACTTGAAAACATTCTATTAAAGAATAAAAATCCTGTTGTTGCCAAAAAAAACCAACTCGAATTGTTTTAAAGCATATCTAACTTGAGTTGCTTTAAAGTGATTTAAAGCATATCCAACTCAAGTTTCTTTAAAATAAATCCACATCCCACCTTTTGAGCTACAAAAATCAACACTCCCTCCTAGTGAGGAAGGTGTTATGCACCACACCCAACTTGTCC
>VDFB02342045.1:340441-367950 GCA_007258455.2 Sequoia sempervirens
TAGAATGTAGAAACAAATGCTAAATAATAAAGACCAAGCTTAGCAAGAATAGAAAGAATCAACTGTTCATCCTCTATAGTGACCCCACAATTAGATAATTGAGCTTAGAGAAAAAGTCTTGGATATTGTCAAAATCTAAAGGATTTAGACTCATTAGTTCATTCTCCAACTTAAATTTTGTCATTTTATCTAGATTACTAAAGAGACCCTATAAGATAGTCTAAACCTGATTACGATGTGTACAAGATGCAACATGATATCTAAGATCTAGAGAAATGGACAAAAGAAGAGTACCAAGTGCTTCATCCCTTCTATCAAACCATTTTCTTCTTTGTGCAACTTTTGTGGGTTATGGATCTTGGCCAAATGTGATTCTCTGCAACTCCAATTTTAACAATAACATCCCCATTTGTGATTTCCATTCATGATAGTTATATGGGGTTAGAAGTACAACTTTTGGAAAATCCATGATAAAATCAAAAAATACAATAGAGGAACAATAAATTCCCTTCACAATACAAACAATTAACCCTTTGTCCCAAACAAATTTACACTTTTTTTGTAAATTTACAACAATGTATCCAAAAGTACCAAATTAGCTTCAAACTAAAATTTTGAAATTCTCGAAACAAATCTACAAAAAGTGGTTGGATAGAATTGTAGTGCTCTTGAATACCTTCCCGATGCCATAGGGATTAGAAATATTGGAGTCTGGATGCATTGAATCACAAGGAACCAAACGAGAGGTCCTCAAAGAGAATATGTATATCCTCAATAGTTTCATCTAGATCAGAGATGAGGGAATCTACAAAAAAGAAAGAGCTATCTGGTAGAGATTGGTGCCAATGGACTGAATCTAGAAGACATAAATAATCCTATTGCAATGAATCAATGGAGGGCCTCAAAGAAGCATCTCTAGAATCTGAAACTACAATAGGTGATGTCAACACGATCTCAAAATTAGGATGAGAAGCAAGAAGAGAATTATCTATGTCATCTGAAAATTCAAGGCATGCATGTAACACTTAAGATCCTCTAAAGTAGCATCATGAAAGGGTATACTATCTACATCATCAAGTGGATTGAGACAATGTGTAGCAAGATCATATGAGAACGGAGAAATGTGAGGGTTTCCAAACATCTCCCAAATCTTGTTCCAAATTATTGTGTGGGGACATTCAAGTCCACTACAACCCAATTGTCATAATCAACATGAGAAGCAATTACTCCTAATACATGATAAATTCTATTACCCTATATCAATTTCCTTCCAGGTGTGTCTGGTTCAAGCATGAGCCCATAAAGGTAAGGAAATTTTTTTAACAATTTGAGATGGGTTAGAATTCCTTTTTTCCAAGACTTGTAATTAGCCTTATCCAAAATACCACAAAAGGATGAACAATATGGGGTAATAGAATTGATCATGTATTAGGATTAATTGGTTCTCATGTTGATTATGACACTATGTGGGCTATAGTGGAAATTGAATCTCCCTGGACACTTTCAACCAAGATTTGGAAGATGTTTGGAAAACCTCATGTTTCTCCATTCCCAAATGATCCTACTATAGATTGCCTCATTCCACTTGATGATTTAGATAATATACCCTTTGATGATGCTACTTTAGAGGAGCTTAAGTATTATGAACATCTTGAGCGTTCATATGATACATAATTCTCTTCTTGCTTCTCATCCTCATGTTGAGATCACATCAGCATCACTTATTGCAACTTCGAATTATACAAATGCTTCTTTGAGGACGTCACGTGATTCATTATAGTAGGATCAATTATGTCATCTGGATTCAGTCCATTAGGACCAATTTCTTCCAGACATCTCTTGTTTGTTTGTATATTCCCTCATCTTTGATCTAGATGACACTAAAAAGGATATATGTCTTCTCTTTAAGGACCACTCTTTTGGTTCCTTGTGATTCAGTGCAAGATTTGGTACTTGAGTCCTTATATTGTTCTTGGGGGTGTTGAGGAGTCACCATTAACTCCATGGTGTTGAGGTGTGAATAAATGTCTTGTAGCTAGTCAATTTATTCACTAGGTAATTAGGGGATATAAATTCACACGTTAAGTTTATTTAGGATATAAGATTCCTTCTAAAAGTCTTATTTTTATTTTCTAGAACTTATCTTATATAGCTTATAATGCATGATTCCTAGGTAGTTAGGTTGTTAGTTGTCATATGTTATAGGATTAAGACACTTGTCATGATCTTGTCTAATCCTATCTCTCACCTTTCCTTTATAAGCAAGGCATATTATGTAAATTAGCATTATTCAACCATATTCATGTAGGAGTTAATGGTGACTCCTCAACACCCCTAGGAACAGTTGCTAGACCAAAATATCTTCCACAAGAGAGAAAATGGAAAGAATGCTTGCTTTGATAATGCAAGATTAAATATTATTGAATAATGATTGTATATGTAAATGTACATGAGATGCCTTGCTTATAAAGGCAAGGTGATAGATAGGATTATACAAGATCATGCAAAGTGTCTTAATCCTATAACATGCGACAACTAACAACCTAACTACTTAGGAATCAAGAATTACAAGCTAGATAAACTAAGTTCTAGAAAAATTCAACTAAGACTAAGTATAGAAATAATCTTATATCCTAAGTAAACTTAACATGTGAATATGTCCCCTAATTAAAGTTAGTGAATGAATTGACTAGGTACGATAAATTTATTCACACCAACAATAAATTTATATATGGGGATAAGATCAGAAAGTACAATAGAGGAACAACAATTTCCATTCACAATACAAGCAATTAACCCTTTGTCCTAAACAAATTGACACTTTTTTTGCAAACTTACAACAATGTATCCATGTAGGAGTTAATAGTGAGTGAATTAACTAGGTACAAGACATTTATTCACACCAACGCCAATGCCTAAGGGATATCCAAATATATATAGGGAGTCTACCAATCTGAAAAATGAAGAATGTTAGCAATTCTATTTTGGATCAAAATAAGAGTATTGAAAAAGAAAATACTAGACTTATCCTCAATAATTTGTTGACCAAACACATCCATGTATATATCCAAAACTTTCTTGAAGTTAACTGCCTCATCAATTCTAGCTAGACCCATGAGAATAGTATCATCAAAAAATTGGAGATGCGATTGAGAATCTAAATCTTGGGCCTAACTACATCCATTAATAAGATCCATTTCTATATGCTACTTCAACAACCTCCCAAGACTCTTTTCCATTAATACGAACAAATAAGGAGAAGGAGGACCCCTTTACCCGAGTCCTTGAGAAGCAGAAAAGGTAGGTGAGGGAAAACCATTAACCAAAACATAGAAAGAGGAAGAAGTCACACAACTCATGACCCAAGAGATCCACTCTGAATGAAATCCAAAAGATAATAGCAATCACTAAAGGAAGGATCATTAGACCATGTTTTATACATATCCAATTTAATGAACATGACCTTATTCTTGGAAGAAGATATGAAGTGGATAGCCTTGGATGCCTCCACTATGCCATCAACAATCTACCTCCTTGTTTCAAGGAGATCAAGGGGCTCAAACAATTCTTCAATACTTCAACAATTAGCTTAGTGATAATCTTGAAGGTAACATTACACAAAGAAATATTCACAAAAAACTTTCCACATATCAAATTTAATAGTATCCTAGAAATCCTAAAAAAATATATGAGAAAACCATTAGGGCCAGGGGCCTCACCTTTCTTCATTTGGAACACAATATTTTCAAGTTCCTTCAAAGAGACAGTCACAAGAACATAATTATTTTTATTGTCAGAGACCAAAAAAAGGGATGAAACCCAAAACAAGATTCTCCTCATCTAGAGCATGTGATCCATTTTCTATGAAAATAAAAGAGAAAAACCTGACCAACTCATCCATAATGGCTTGGTGCAAGTTTAATTATTCTTTGTGAGCTGATGTGAGAGAAGCAATATTATTCCCACTTTTATGCTCCATTAAATTATGAAAAAAAGGCAGTATTCTTATCCCCTTCTTGAAGCCAATCAATACGAGATTTTTGCTTCCAAAAAATCTCCTCTTGTAGCTCCCATTCAACAAGTTCTTTAGAGCATCTAGTTTCTTCCCAAAGAAAATCCAATGTCCTTCCCTCTTCCTTAATTTTGAAAGTGATACTATCTAGCTATTCTTACAATTGTTTCTTCATAAGAAAGAGATTACCAAAATCCATTCTATTCCATTTTTAAACTTGTATTTAACATATTGGAGTCTCTTGAAAAAGGAGAACATTGTAGTGCCAAAGGAAGGCCTCTCTTCTGACCACCACTTCTCTACAATTTGGTGTAAATTATGGACATGGAACCACATTAGCTGGAATTCAAAAGGAGGCTGTTTAGATAGGAAAAAAGAAGTAAAGTTGATTGACTAATGATCTAAACCTTTCCACCACATGATTTTAGAGAAATAGGTCCATCTATTACCAAGCCAAGCATCTGGAACAATAAACCTATCAAGTCTCTCAAAAATAGACCCCTTCCCACACCTTCAATTATTCTAGGTGAAGGTTCCATTATTGGGTTTTACATCCACAAAATTAAGAAATGAGATGTTGTTATTGAGCAAGGAAGAAGAAGGCCCCAAATGACCAACTCTCCCTAATTTTTCCCCCAAATTGCATAAAGAATTAAAGTCTCATACCAAAATCCAAGGAAAAGAAGGAGAAAGAGTTCAAAAATAGATGTAATATGAGACTAGAGAAAATTCTTACCCAAAAAAAATTACCTGTGCATAAATATTGGTTAGAATAATAAATGCACTTGAATCAAAGCAAGATGCCAACATAAAAAGTGAATTCCTTCTAGCCATCCACTAGAGATGTGTGATATTACAAGATTCACAGAGACAAGCTACACCTCTAGCCAATCCAAGAGAACCCACACACTTGCATAAACCCCTCCAAATTTTAGGTAAATCCTCAACATATCTTCTACAAGAAGTTTAGTTTCTTGAATGAATAAGATAGCAGGTTTGTGATCACAAACTAAGTCTCAAGTAGCCTTTTTTATAGGGATACTATTCAAACCCCTAATATTCCAAGAGATCACAATCATTTATGGGAGGATGCAAAGTGAGTGTCTAGTGTCTTAACCACACTAGATTCCACTAAAGACTTTCCCATAATCTTCATCTTCTCCAAGTCCTTTTTCCTCCCACCTTAACCATTTTATCAATGAATCCTTTCTTTAAGCTCTTTTGGTAGATTCCAAGGAGGGGTAGTGTTTTCTTCTTTCCATTATCCTTTATCCTAGAATCAACCTCCAAATTAGTTATCACATCAATGACTATATGTTCTCGAGGAGGATTACTCAAGGGTTAAAAACTAGATCAACCTCTAGATCCCCCACAATATCTTGATCATTAGCCCTAGGCTCACTAAGAGGTAAAAAAGGATCATCTATTTCCTTTGAAGCCTCAACTGCATCAGACCCTAAAATAGGACTCTGAGGATGATGGCTATCTAGGTCCATGCCCTGAAAGACCTAAGTTCCAAAGGCGTGGTCATGTTCCATTAAATATAACTCCTCAAAATTTTCAAGAATATCAAATATCTTACTAGAGTTCCCCTATATATGGCTTTATTTTCAAGATTTGACACCTTTTCCTTTAACCGATATTTCATGGGTATGAAGCCATTTGATTCAAGCTTCTCATTCTGAATTGGGGTTTTTGCTTTTGCTTTAGAATTGGTTGCATGAATTCCAAATGGAGGTTGTTGGGTTTTAACTCCCAACTCAAGATAATTCTTTTTAAGTCTCCATATTCATGACAAGATCGACAATAAAATGGAAGGGCCTCATAGTTGATCTGTTGGATCCAACCCACGCTCTCTAATATAATTTCAAGATATTTTGGTGGTGGATTATTTAAATTGATTTCCACACAAAGGCTAGAAAAAGAAGTAACCCTATAGTCTAAGGTTTGACGGGATGGACCCAACGACTTCTCTAGAACCACAAAAATATAATGCAAGATGTCCTTACACTAAAAATCCATTAGAAGCTAAGGTAGCCAAATCCAAAATAGGAATCTTTGACATAAGCTCTTCCACCAAATCCCATAGATGCCATGGTTTGATAAAAAGTCTTGCTTGATTATGGAAATATGGGCCTCCTTTGAAGACCATGTTTCAATCTGATAATTAGACCACAAAAAGGAAACCATTAGCTCCTAGTATGATTTACATGCTCCCTTTTGGATTCTAATTATTACAATCCCAAGCCTCCAAAAAGGTAAAGAGATGCAGTCTCCCATGAATTTGTAGATTAGTGCATGCTTAGATAAATACATCACATCATCTACAATAGCAACTAGATTAATCACCACTACCACATGATCTTTGCTTATTTCCAAACACCCATTGGGTTTTGAGCACATCCCTTGAAATTAATTATTCTTGGATTTCTCTACAACATGTAAGAGGAAACTAACTGCATCCTCATGTCTAGATGATGAAGAAACTCTACCAATAATATCCTTAAAGGAAAACAAATGGGGATCCATTGGACCCCCTAAGGAGGCCATGCAACCTTCTTCTAAGCAAATCCCCACAAAAGAAAAAATAAAATAAAGCACATCATATATCAGACAAATATCCCCCAAATTTAACTTTGGGTGGCTACACGCCACACCCAACCCAAACACTCCAAACACCACCCCCACACCTATGCTTAGACCATAGAAGCCTATCAACCTCCATAGACCAGTTCCCAAGTGTGCTAGCCTATGTTCATACCTTCACTGAAACCCTCATGCCGACAATCTCCATCCATCACATCTTTTCCATATTTGTATTTGATAATAAAGTAAAATTTAGTATTTCTTTGTAGTGAATAAATATTTATGTTTTGTAAAGTAAATTTACAAATAATATAACTAATATTTTTAAAAAGAATTATCATCAATCAAATTGATTGAAAATTTTACTTCTTAAAGGAAAATAATATAGAACTAGTCAATGATAGCACTAGCCATTATATTGGTAATTTTAATGGTGACCAAAAAGGAGAGTTAGATATGACTTGAAATGCATCATTTATCACAAAATTAATCTAGTTAGGCCATTTTCAACTCTTATTTTGCACTACCTCCTCCTATAAATCCTAAATATTTATTTTCTTACCATAAATGTGTTGGTATTACTAGATTTAACTATCAATGCGAAAATACTTTATGCAGTGTGCATCACTAAACTAAGAGACACAATTACACTTTTGATTTTAAGAGCATTGATTGCAAGACAATATCCAAGCCCAATATTGTTCTTAAAGCTACTAAATTTAACAAATTTTGAAATGGTTTTACTTGTATATATGTCATTGAAACTTTGCATTGCCCTTCTAATACTTTCCTAGATTTTGGCTAGTCAAACCGATATACCTCTTGAGTGCATATATTATAAATTTTCTTTTCTGGTGTACAATGATGAAATAGATTTGTAAGTTATTAAAAACTACAAGTTTCAAACATTAGTGGCTAAGAGAGCTATGGGTTTTTATTCTTCCATAATCTACTCTTAGCTTATTATTCTCATAATACCTTAACAAGACTTGGTTGTAGGTCTATGTGTGCTACAATTGTGTAAATTTCCTTATATTTGTGGTATCTCAAATGATTCCTTTAGAAAATACAAGATTCAAGCACTCTTGGGTGATCAATAGAAAAAATAGTACCATGAGGGAATGGTGAAAAGAACCCCCCAATGGGGATTGAAATAGAATATGAAACCATGGCATTCTCAAGCAGTGGGAGGAGATATAACCACTTGCTTGTTTCTCATCTCAAGTAGTGAGAGGAGATATGATCATGTTCCTGTTGAAGAATGAGTTGGCGACTTATAGGTTGTGGCTTGGTAAATTTGATCAACATTCTAAAATAAATAATTTCTTATGGAAGACATTATTGGACTTCTCAACATCTGTGGAATTCAAAGATTGAGTGCCCAAAATTCTATTTAATATATTTATTAGTAGAATTCCCAAATCATATACAAAATGTTTATTTCCCTGAGTTTTATAGGTATATGTTGTCCCCAAGGATTTCTCTTTGTTTGTAACTCCTCTTCTAGAAGTGAGTGAAAGGATTTGGGTATACCTTATTTGACATTAGGATAAAATACCCTTTAATTGGAAATATTACATCTACATCTTATCAAAAACACGTTGGATGGACACAAAAATCTTATTATATTTGTTGAGCTAGCCATTGATCAATTGATAAAGCATCTTGTGTCTAAGTGAATAAATAATCTATGTAATGAGATGGTGACACTTGATTGTGATGCTCTAGTAGAGCTTATAAACACCATTACAAGGTTGTTTAAGAGATATGCATGTGAGCCAAGGATGTAAACATTATTAATCTTCTAACAAGATGGGTAAAATTTTTGCTATTCTCATTTTATTTCTAGAAATTATTTCAATATTATAAAGAGATTCATTCCTATTAAAACTAATAGTTAATTATATATTGAAATTCAATTTTATTATTTTTAGTAAAACAAGGACATAAATACCTAGGGAAAAGGTATTTTTTGATTATTTTTTACAATGGTTTACTATTTTTCCACCTGTGTAGAATGATGACCTTGGTGTTTGGTGAAAAGCCCATGTTCAGTAAAAATTGAAAATTAAATACATGATAAAATAAAAATATATCAAAACTATACTTGAAAATATCATTTCAAGGTCTATGATCTTGCAAAATATAATTTCTAAATGACTTTATTTAATCCCTCAAAAGGTAAAGAATTTTTTTTTTTGCCAACATTTTGATAGGTGCGAAGGAGACTCCATTGTGGGTATGATTTAATACTAGAGGGGTTATATCCAAGGGGGTTTGATCTAAGGGGGTCTTATCTAAACCTCTTCAATTAAAACCCTTTAGATGGAATCTCTCAAGGCTTACTTATTAGTTTTTCTAAAAATAAGTGATTTCATGCAAAAATCAGGATGTCCCAAGTTTGGACCCATTATTGTGGAATGACCCCCTTTGATTCTAGGAAGATATTGGTTGGTTGTAGTAGATTCTTTCATCAATTATTGATTAGGTAACATGGTTATCTCTAATGGCGAACAAACAAAATAGTTAACATTATACCCATCAATACAATATTTGTTGGAAACCGAAGATCCTCTATGGATTAATAGTGACTTAGATGAATCACTTCTTGTTCTAACAATTGATCAAAGTATTGACATTGATGAACCACTTGAAGATACCATCCTCACTATTTTTTTCAAAATTTATATTCATCTAATGATATTTTGGAAAGAATAATTTTTCACTCATGTACGGATGATAATTATTTGTTTGGGAAATTTCCTTTGGTAAGTGATTCACCTTCCATCCAAATTTTTATCACATTACACCATTTGTTACCACACGATTGTTTGTATAACCTATTCCTACTTACTAAAACATCTATACCAAATATATCACCATCCACTTCACAAATACTCACTGTAGATCTACCTACACAATCACAAGCAATTGAAATTTTACTAGGTCATACACTTAATGTCAATCCACACTTGAGCACTACATAACTTTGAAATTTAATTACTATGTTATGAATTCATAAAGTTGCATTTGCGTGGGAATATCAAGATATGTGGCATACATTCGTATACTTAGACACACCATATTTATATGGAAGAAGATAGTCATCTGGTCAAGTAACCACAAAGATGGTTAAATCCCATTCTACATGATTTAATTATTAAAGAAGAATTAAAAAAAATGTTAAATGTAGGCTTTATTTATCCAATTTTAGATAGTCAATGGGTCTCTCCTTTGAGTGTGGTGCCTAAAAAGAATGGAAAGTGGTGAATTTGTGTTGATTATCAAGCCCTCAATAAATCAACTAAAAAGGATCATTTTTTATTACCATTTATTGATCAAGTTATTGATACTCTTGTAGGTAAAAAAGTGTCTTTTATTTCTTGAATGGTTTCAGTAGATACAATCAGTTCCAAATAGCACTTGAAGGTCAAGATAAAACTAATTTTACTTGTCCTTGGAGAAAATTTGTACACAATTTTCTATCTTTTTGTTTATGTAATGCCCTCACAACTATTCCAAGGGCAGTTTAAGTATTTTTGTTGATCTTATTTAGGATTTTGTAGAAGTATATATGGATGATTTTACTGTATATGGTAATACTTATGAGGAAGCGAAAGGTAATCTTGGAAAAGTTCTTTAACAATGTGAAGAAACTAATCTATCCCTTAGTCATGAAAAATATTTTATTCTAATGATAGAAGGTATAGTGTTGGGTCATTACATTTCTTCTAAGGGTATTGAAGTTGGTCCTAAAAAGGTACAAATAATTAAAGATTTACCTATACCTACTTGTCAGAAAGATGTTTGTAGTTTCTTAGGACATGTATGATATTATTGAAGGTTTATTAAAAAAATTAGTGAAATTGCCTCACCTCTTTTTTTCTTGTTAGGAAAAGACAATTTCTTCTCATGGACAACAAAGTGACAATAAGCTTTTGAAGAAATCAAAGCAAAGCTAATTACAACACCAATATTATGTGGGATGAATTGAGAACTACCATTTCATATTCATTCTGATGCCTCATATATTTTAATGGGAGTTGTACTAGGCTATAAAGATGATGCACTCTTCTATACTATATACTACACCAACAAAAAATTTATAGGTGTTGAGGTAAATTATACAATACTTGAAAAAGACTTTTAGCTATTGTATATGTAGTGAATAAATTTCATCATTATATCACTGGTTATAAAGTGTTTATTCATAGTGATCATTTTGAAATTAATTTTTTAATGAATAAACCTATTGTTATTGGAAGGTTCATTAGATGGTTATTGTTATTACAAGAATTTGACATCACTATACTTGATAAGCTTGGTTGTGAGAATTTTGTTGCAGTTTTCTTATCTAGGTTACAATGTGAGGATGAACCTATACCAGTTGATGATGCCTTTCCATATGAAAATATTTTTGTAATTTTAGTTAAAATTCCATGGTTTGTAGATATTGCAAACTATTTAGTCATTTATGATTTCCTCTGTATTTCTCTTAGAGATCATGACAAACTAGTTGGACTAAGTGGACAATACACATGGATCAATAGACTTCTCTTCCGCACCAACATTGATAATATCATACATCGTTATGTAGTTGAAGATGATGTCTTTGACATACTTCGTGCATGTAAAACTAAACCATGTGGAGGAAATTTTGCAGCCCAAAGGACCACCAAAAAGATTCTTACTACTGGATATTATTGGTCCACAATTCACAGGGATTGCAAGTGGTATGTTCAACATTATGACAAATGTCAATATATGGGACGACCCACATGTTTGGATAAAATGCATTTGCAACCCCAACTATCTATCAAACCCTTTAAAAAATGAGGGTTAGACTTTATGAGGCCCATTAACCCTCCATCCAAAACCAAAGAATGCATATTGGTTTGCATTGATTATGTTACCAAATGGGTTGAAGTCATAGCACTCAAGCATGCAAGGGATTCTAAAGTAGTTGATTTTTTGTACATAGAGATCTTCAAAAGGTTTGGTGCACCAAAGGAAATTATAACAAATCAAGGACCATAGTTACATCTAAGATAATTTCTACTCTAGTTCATGAATATGAGATTCAACATCACAAGTGTTCTCTCTACCATCCAAAATCCAATGGTTAGGTTGAGGTAACCAATAGGGAACTTTAAAATATCCTTACCAAAATTATAGCACTTCATTGGAAAGATTGGGTAGCTCGACTTCCCGAAGTAGTCTAGGCTTACCAGACAACGTGGAAGACTACCATTGGTCTTACACCTTACGAACTTGTCTATGGTAAGAAGGTTGTATTGCCTATTGAGTTTGAAATTAAAACATTGTATATTGATTTAGAATTGGTATTAAATCTTAATGATGCTCAAAAGAAGAGAATTGAGAAAATCTATTATTTAGATGAAATGCATCAATAGGATCTCTTTCATATAGAAGTAGTTCAACAACAATGTGCTCTTTGGCATGATCATTTCATGGTCTGTAAGCAATCATTCTAGCCACAAGACTGGGAACTTTTGTATGACTCCAAGTTTCAATATTTTAAAGGAAAATTCCACACCCAGTAGCTAGGACCTTATGAGATTAAGGTTGTCTACAATGGTGTGGTCAAGTTTCACACTATGGACTCCAATAGTACAACCCTTATTGTTAATTTCCATCATCTAAAGTTGTACAAGCATCCTATCACTAAAGACAAATTTATTGTTGGTGTAATTAATATTTAATTACACATTTACATAAGTTTACTTAGGTAATTATTTAATTCCTAGGTTAATTAGTTGTCATCCTTATCTTGTTGAGCTATCTTGTTGCTCAAGATAAGATTAGGGTTATGCATATCTTGCTTTTATAAGCAAATCTTTATCATGTAATTATTGAATAATATTATGCTGCACATCCTTTTGCAACCTCTTTGCTTTTTCTGATTTTCTCTTCTGTGGAAGGTCTTTTCGGTTTGCAAATCTGATCTTGGTTTCTAACATGGTTAGAGCCTTGATTTGCAACCCCTTCTCATATTTTTGAGAAAATCATTGCGGGGTTCGTTGAGATTCCTCGAATTATCATGCCTTGAGTTCATCTATGAGGCATTTTGGATCATATCGGGCTTCACCATTGGATTAGAGCTGGAAAAAGTCGGGATTGACTTTTATTTTGCAGATTTTGGCCATCATTTGCCAGATCTGTGAGGTTTCAAGCTGGGACTTTTTTGCAAGTTCTGGGGTAGCCAAATTTTTGGAGTATTTGGGCAGAAATGAGAGGTCACCATCGCGTTCGTAGCGGCCAAAAACCCTAAAACGCTTATCGTTTCGTCGTTTTTTGATGCAGTTGATCTGGAAGGAAATTTTTGCCTAGGGGTCGTACGACCTCCCTAGCACGCTTCCCAAGGCTCAAAACACATGTTTTTTTGAATTATGTGTTGCATCTCCAGTTAGAATGAAGCCCGCTGCCCTACGGCCACTGGGTGGCCACCAGCCCGCCACCACCCAAGTGTTGCTGGGCTGACACAACCCCCGTGGGCTCCGCTTGCCAGGCCCCGGTCATATGGAGAACCCAGGGCCAGTGCCCAGATTGATCAACCAGCGGCGGAATATTTCGCTGACAATGGGAATATTCCCTTTTTCAAATATTTCGCCAGAAAACGAATATACTGGTGATCAAAATTTTTTTCCAGAAGGGGGGCGATTTTTTGCCCTGACGGCCAGATGGCCGTCAAATTTTTTGTAGTGAAGTGCGGACGTCAGCATGACGTCATCCGACCGTACGACCCTCTTTGCCCCTCTTAGCCCTGATTTTTCCTAAAGGAGCAGGTTTTTTCTTTTGGTCATAACTTGGGCATACCGTATCGAAATCAGGCAAACAAGATATCATCGAAAAGCTAGTTCCGAGAACTTTCCAGTGGTGCTATTTATTTTCCAGTATTTTTCTGTTTATCTACATTTATTTCTGTTTGAAGTCAGATGTTAATTTTGGGCTTTCGAGCTCATAACTTTTTGCCACGATCTCCGATTTTCGTCTTCTTTGCGGCGTTGGAAAGGTATTGAGGAGCTCTATCTTGTTGTCCATGCACTGTTTTCTGTATCTATCCCAATTTTTTCATTATTCCATATTTGTATCGATGGGTGTTTTGGAGATTACTTGGATGTTTTGGCAGTTGGAAAAGTGAAACCTGAATATTTGCACTGCATTTTAGTACCACTTCATGTTATTTTCTGTTTACGCATACATTACCATTCTCTCCTTTTACAATCGTTGGGTTATTGTAATAAATGAACTGAGATAAATTTCCATCAGGGGGGTTTCTTGCATAATAAATCTGATTAGAATGTGCATGCACTTTGATCTCCATATCCATTTTTGTTTTGATGGCAACTCGCATGGGTTATTTGGTTTCCTAGTTTCTTTTGGCCACATTTTGGCTATAGCTTGACACATATCAAATTCATCGGTTCACACTTCAGTTGAGAGATTATGTTTGTTGATCCTCATTGGTTCAGATTCTTCTCAGTTTGAGGGCCATGTTTTTATGGTTAATGTTCTAGAGTCTTCATGGTACTTCCCATGGAAGAGTTTTAGTCCACGGTTTAGCATCGACATCGGGATACACGGCTTCCAGTTCTGTCATCATCTCATCTACTGTTGCTTCACAGATTCCAAGGTTGTTCCAGTTTGTAGTTTTCCGGTGTTCCGTGGCATCGGGTCTCTGTCACATTATCATGATTCCAGTTTGGTTTCAGTTGTAAACAAAGTGTCTTTCCGTGCTTGTCAGATTGCGATTCCAGTGTTACTCCATAGTGTTCTTCCAGTGCTTCTTTGCAGTCATCTCATTGTAGGGGGTTTTGTCCCACTGGGTTTTCCTTATCTACCTCATCATTGCATTTGTACATGAGTACCTAATTAGGCCTTGTTTCCAGGACTCATCTTTGCATAATAATTTTGCTTCTCCCTAAGTTGCACTTATGGGGGGGTGTTGGTGTAATTAATATTTAATTACACATTTACATAAGTTTACTTAGATAATTATTTAATTCCTAGGTTAATTAGTTGTCATCCTTATCTTGTTGAGCTATCTTGTTGCTCAAGATAAGATTAGGGTTATGCATATCTTGATTTTATAAAACAAATCTTTATCATGTAATTATTGAATTCTCGAATAATATTATGTTGCACATCCTTTTGCAACCTCTTTGCTTTTTCTGATTTTCTCTTATGTGGAAGGTCTTTTCAGTTTGCAAATCTGATCTTGGTTTCTAACATTTATTTCTAGTATAAAGAAGGAACTCAATGTTATTAATAGATTTCATGTTGCCTCTTCAAGTACCTTTTAGGTTCTTAATATTAATAATAAATAAAATCTAACAATGAAATCCCTCGGGCATTTCTAGATGGTTACCATTTGAAAATTGATTTTTCAACGGATTGTAACTAGAGAAAATATTAGAGATGAAAACTGGTTTTTGGCACCTCTAAGTGGTAATAGATTGAAAACCAAGACACTAGTGGTCTTTTGTCATTAAAAAATTAAAAATAAAAGACAAAAACTAAAAAAATGTTTGTATGCGATAAAAAATTTCTACTTTTTGTCGCTAGAGGAACTTCATCATTCCTATTGATCCAAGTTCTTCTGACAGGTTCTCCAGATGAATGGTTTTTCCATGTGTCCTTTTGTACATGGCCTTCTATGTAGAGATCTACCAGTTAGATTTTCCTTGCTTGTACTTTTGTGACATTCACCTTTTCTACCCCATTTGGGCTCCTCCACCACTCCTCTTATCACATCTGACTAATTGGTCCGCCACATTTTCCTTTTCCATGTTGCCCCTTGATGCATTCTTGTTCAGAGCAATTCCATGTCATTTGGATTAGATGCAATGCCATGATTATCAAATTAGTCGCACATCATGATACATGTGAATGCCCCAACATCACATTCTTTGCCTATGATGAAATCTTCATGTTAAACCTCAAAATACCTGTCTTCCTACTTCAGCCACGTGGACTATGGCGACTTCCTTTCCATAGGTCCCTTAGTGATTTTCCAACCTTCTTCCACATCAAAATTTGGGTTACTTTTATGTCAGTATCACCATCATTTCATTTGATGGTTCCTTCCTTTGAGCGGTATATTGGGTGATATTATCTTACTTGTATGACACTTTCCTTCTACTTCTTGTAGTGTTCACTTTCTATTTGTTCATCTACACACTTCCATCTAGTTGGCTACATCTCCTTTGATAGCTTAACACATGATTGTTCCAAAAAACCACCTCAACACCACATTATTTCTTGTCAATTGGTAGTATGCAATATTTTTATTTCTTTTAGCTTATTAAATGGATTTTGTGCTCTTTTATGGAGATTTTTGACATGACTCAGGATGGATTCATGATTAGGCTAGGGGGAAGGTACATCATACCCATACTTGATGTAGATCCTTTACCTTATTTAGCTATCATTACATGATATGTGTATCTAATCTATTGTCCCATCTACATACACCAATTCTATCCCTCTACCTACCTTGATTATCTAGAATAATAATCATTAGTCCATTGTAACCATCTTCCTAAATCTACCTTTATCGCCTTTTACAACAATTGTTTTGTTTTCTCTATCCTAAAAACCACCATAGCCAACCTTTACCTATTACAACTTACAAAATTCTTTCTACAACAATAGGAGTAAGTCATACTCACTGTGAAGCCACCTCCATGGAAAATTTAATGGCTAATAAAAAAGTATATAAAATATTTAAGCAAGCAAAGTAGCATTTTTACTACAAGAAGCTATGTGGGTACAAGGATGACATTGCTAGGGAATTCACCATGGGATTTTGTTGCAAGTAGGTAACCTTGAGGGGCATATCATTTCCAGTGACTATTCACACCATTGCAAAGGTCATGAGATTGTCATAGACTAGTGAATCCTTCTTTCTCATCAAAATCCAATCTGGCAATGGACCTCAAGTCGGTATGTAAACAATTTCTATAAAGAGGAAAATTTGTTGAAATAGTGCAAAGGTAGGGTACTAAACGAGCCTCTCTCCCTAAACCCTAGAATGATGTTGCTAAGTTTCTTATTCAATATATCACCTATGAAGGAAGGTACCTATATGTTTTTTCCCACCATTTTAGGTTAATGTTACACCTGCACAACATAATTTTAGTCACTGTTCCCTAAAATTTGTTTCATTCTTTGTAATGAATTCTAGCACATGAGAGGAAATTCTCTCACCCATCATGGCTTGATAAAATTAATTGTGATGCATAGACTAGAAATAGCTATACCTCTTTTATATTAGGACACTTTTGTCCATAATGTAGAAGAAGAGGAGGATTCTAGTGGTTTGGCTTCTAAAAACCATGAGAACCCTCCTGGTGCTCTTGAAAGCACACAATTCGAAAAAGAAGTTCCTATAGTTTGAAATCAATTAGAGGAACTCCAAGACACAAGAATTCATAAAATTGCACATACATACCCTAAGAATAGAAAAATCGTTACTAGAGGAATGACCCCTCAAAATTGTGACAAGGAAAACCAAAGAAAATGTAAAAGGGAAGTTGATCTAAAGGTTAAGTTAAAATATTTTGAAAATATAACCAGTTCAATGGATATTCAAGGATAGGAAGAACATGATTCTAACATAGAAATTCTAGCCATGACCATCTTGAAGAGAAAAAACTGAATGAGTAGGAAACAACACAGGAAAATAAAACATAAAAAGAAAGAATGACAGAGGAGAACTGAATTACCTGTTCACAATAAAAATGTAGAAATCTCTTACCAAGTAGGTATCTCTACACATGAAGATTTTGGTCATGAAGATATCCATGTAGAACAAAACATATCTATACCATAAGGTGTACCTAAAAATATCCCTAACTAGGAAGATATCCTTGAACAAGAAGACATTTCTATAGAAGAAAATCCCTCCACAAGAAGAAAAATTCCCATTATTTAGGTTAGATAAAAATGAATAAAATCAAGTAGAAATAGAAGGAACAATTGGGGAAACACATCAAAATAATCGAGTGTTCTCTAATTTTTTTATTGGCTTTATTGATCTAGAAAATCAATGCAGGACTCATAACTTAGAACCAAAAGAAACAATTGAACAACAAGAGGAAAATGAGTTGCTTGTGAGTCATGAGAAAATTTACCTTGATACTACTATTGATTTAGAAGATCGACATGAAGATGGATCCTAGGGTTTGGAATAGTCTATTTCACTAGAACAAAAGGGACAAGACATGCTTCTCAAGAAAAGGGAAGAAATTTGGGATCAAAGAGATTTGGTTAGCCAACTTAAGGCTAAAAACTAGGGACTACAAAGCTAGATACATGAATCAATTGTAATCAATCAACAATAAGGGGTGGACATTAACAAATTGAAGGAGGAACTAGGCCAATTGACCAAATATAGGGAACTCCACATTCTTGTTCAAGAACATGGAGTTAAGGCCAACTTAATGTAGATATATTACCAACATAGTGCATAAATTGCTTTTAAATCTAGTGCCCAAGAATTAAATGGTTCATAACCAAAATTTGCATGAGAAATGCAAACCCTTTAGCTAGGGGAAAATGATGAGGGAAACATTTGTCTTATTTTTGAATATCTGTAGTGTAGAAAAATGTATCCCTTTACATTTTCACACTTGTTTGGGCCTTCCTAGTTAATTTGGACTTAATGGTGCCTTATTTTAGTGTTGTAAAATGTATTTATTTACAATTTCACACTTATTTTGGGCTCCTTTAATTAATTGAGCTTAATTTTCCTTAATTGACCCTTTAATTCATTTACCTGACCTATTTTATTACATTTTCTGAAGAGGAAACTCGACATTCATTAATGCCTTAACATAATGCTTCTCATTGCGCAATGTGTTTCCCAGGTTTAGGGACCTAGGACCTAAATTTAAATTATTATTTTGGTGGTATTTTAATGTTTTCAAATCTATATTCAGATATCGGCTTGTGATATTTGAATTTTTTAGAAATTGAGGATACATATCTATAAATATAAGGTTATTTCACTATGTTTCACCTAGCAATTTTGAAGTGAGCTTCCCTATATAAAAATTGATGATCAAGAGAAATTCAAGGCATTCAAAGGTAGATTTATTGAATATTTATTGCAGAAATCAAGATCCAATTGTCACATCAAATTCTTCTTGCATAATGCATGTTATTGGAGCTAATATGGTGATGTAGGTTTCATCATCCATTCAAGCATTACAAGCATTATTTCAAGTCAAGATTCAAGGTTCAATATCCACATCCATTGAAGCCATTTCATGCAAGTTGTAGATCTACATTCCAAGGTTTATGCAAGGGTTTTTTGAGTAGTAACATAGATTTTTTCATTCTTCATTCCCTCTTTCATGTTATATTTCATTTCAAGGTTTGATTACCAAAACGGGATTTGACCAAGGAAAACCCCCGTTCACCAAAAACAAAAAAAAGTTCCCTCTTGATTTGTGTTTGCAGATTTAGGTGGAAAAAATCTTGAAGATCTCTTGAAGAGAAAAATTGAAGAAGTCAAAGTTGCAAAAAGTTGTCATCTCACAGAAACTCATCTATAGAATTTATTTCTATCTTTTTTGAACTTAAAACTTGGGAAAATTGGAAGAATCGAATTTGAAGTAGAAGCTCTTGAAAGTTGTAAACAAACCCTAACTCAGGACCCATTCGCCCATGGGTGAATGAGTCCCAGATCGACTTCATAAAATGAATTTTTGTGAAAGGTACATTTAGATATGCTCCTTTCTGATATGCATTTCAATTTCTAGTTCTATCAGTATTGAGTTTAATCTTGCTATTCCAAGTGTTAAAGATTGCAATTTGGTGTTGATTTACTATTTTTAGTTTTTCTCCCCAAATTATTGTTTGACAAGGACCCCCATCCTGACACAAAAAGGAAATCTGCAAATTCACACTTTAACTTGATTCACCTAGGGGCTGATACTCATTTTATTGTGTGGATCTCATTTCCCAATGAAATGGAGTGAGAAATATGTCCCTAAGTGGTTCATCAATCCCATTTTGGTAACCCACCTATTATTTTCCTATATTTCAATATCTATATCTTCCCCTATATCTATTTCCATTGTCTTCCATTTAGCCTTCTTGTCACTAATTACCATAAAGAAGTATAAATTATTTAATATGTTGAAATAATTAATGATACTTTGTATTGCTAATTTGTAGGGAAACTAATCCATATTTGATGGCTAATTATAGGATCTACGATGTTCTCATGATAATGATGCATTTAGAAGTCATGTGGAGAAGATGGTCGAAGATATTTTGTTTTCTAAAATTATATTTTTATTACAAAACAAGAAAATATATTTAGCATATTGTTTTAAACTTGTGGTCAATGACTAATTTTTTTAATCTCTATTACATTTTTGTTTGTTGGCTGCAAGCCAAAATAAACACTTTAATATTTTTATAGAATCGATAATTATATGTTTCTAAATATATAAACCATGGCATAGACTATGTTGCAGATAGAAACAATATAACTAATTTTTGAAGCAATACAAAAAATATCCTTTGACCAAACAAGAGTAAAATCATTTTCATTTTGTTACCTAGATGACTAAGGAGGCAAGGTCCACTTCTTGGAAAGCCTGGTGATCATTATCTTTTACGTTAAGAAGTTTATTTCTTATCATTATTTTAATTAAATTACTTTTGTGTTGTTTGTAAGTGATGTTTGCATTTATTTTTATAACTTAGTTATGAATTGTGAGATTGATGCTAAACAAAAATAATTAATAATTAGTATTCTTCTTGCTTTATGTTTGCATCTCATTGTGATTGTAAGTTTCATATTTAGTTATGAATTGTGAGATTGGCATAGACTATGTTGCAGATAGAAACAATATAACTAATTTTTGAAGCAATACAAAAAATATCCTTTGATCAAACAAGAGTAAAATCATTTTCATTTTGTTACCTGGATGACTAAGGAGGCAAGGTCCACTTCTTGGAAAGCCTGGTGATCATTATCTTTTACATTAAGAAGTTTATTTCTTATCATTATTTTAATTAAATTACTTTTGTGTTGTTTGTAAGTGATGTTTGCATTTATTTTTATAACTTAGTTATGAATTGTGAGATTGATGCTAAACAAAAATAATTAATAATTAGTATTCTTCTTGCTTTATGTTTGCATCTCATTGTGATTGTAAGTTTCATATTTATTATCTGTTGCAAATTGCTTGTTGTTCCTTTAGCAGGATGTTGTTGTACCTATAGTAGATCAACTCTGTTATTGTCATAGATCTAAGACAAAAAGATTGAGTAGGATTTCTACTTAGATAATTGATTGAAGATAAAATACACTTCATTTTTACTCAACCTATTACCTTCAACTCTTAAGCATATAGTTTTTATGCCTTTCACAAGCTTATACCCCAGATTGACATAAGAGAAATCTGAAGTTGTAAACTTGAACTCCAACCATAACTTTGAAATTAATCTTCTCGGTTTTATCTCAAAAATTATAAATAAGGTGCACCATGTTCCATGTGCACACCAATGAGATGGAAAAACATGGTCTCCAACTCAACCTATTACCCTAACTCACAAACCTTAATAGGGTCACATGACTCCTGTGTTCTCATACATGTGTGACATTAGTATGGAGGTGTTCTCCTACAAGGTTATATGGCTATGTACTTGAATTCTCATGGGCCTCACTACACAAGGATGTGACCATTCATGTGAGTTCACATGGGATCTCTTCCCAATTCTTCTTATTTTAAAAGAAAAAGGTTGATTTGGTTCCTTAAAAAAAGTATCCAAGGCTTCACACATGTGAGTTCTTTTTAAGAGTATTGAAAAATACTTTTCCAAACCCCAAAACACAATCCACACTCTTCCCCAAGTACCCTAATCATAGGTACTTGGGTTGGGGTCACAAGAGAATGTCATTTCCTCCTCCCAAATCACTTTTTGTTGACTATGAAAAATAACCTATAATTTTCTATATAGGTTTGCACACAATACCATACATTTAAAATTTTAGACCCAAGGGATTAAATCTAACCACCGACACATTGAACTCAAGTTCAAAAATTAATCTTAAGAAATTAAAGTAACATAGTTAACCTTTAGGATCTTAAAGATTATTAGATTCATGAAAATTATTTTGTTGGAATACACAATTTAAAACATAATCTTACATGAGGGAGTGTGTTAAGGTTGCACTTAGGTTCTTGATGGTTCTCTTGTTCCCCTATTGGCAATTTCACTTGCACCGATTAAAACATTATACCAATAGTGTGTAGAGCTGAAGTGCCATTATTAATAAATATATTGTTCAATTATAATAATTAATATAGGTCCTCTACATGTTAGTTAACATAAAATTCATATCTCACAAGAGTCACAAGTAAGGCTAGGCCTTACATGAAGTCGTTTATGTTGATTCTTTGGTAGCTCGAAAGGTGAAATGTGGAGTTGCTTTAAAGCAACTCAAGTTGGATTTTCAACAACAGATTTTTTAATTCATTAATAGAATGTTTTGGGTTTGTGAGGTTGAGATAAGACTAAGAGTGATTTTATGTGTGATTTAAAGCTAAGTAATGTAAGGAAAGTTTCTTTTCTTGCACGTTGATTTAAAACAATTGAGGCTATATATGTAATATTTCTTTAGCAAATCAGTATTGTATTTTTGAAAGGAAAGTTTGTTGTTAGGCTGAATAGAAGATCCAACATTTGCAGGTATTTCCCCACATTGGGGTTTCCTGGGTAATTCTGTGTTATTATGTATATGTGATTGGCTTGTTGTTATTTTTGCTTCCGTTGTTATTAGCTATTAATTAACCCATTTGGATTAATTATTTTAAATTAGATAGAGAAATTGTTTTGATTCTATTATGTGAATTTATTGTGTAATTAATCTGTAGTTGGGTTATAAGAAATTAACATTGTATAAGAGCTCTAAACTTTGAATACGAAGCCAAGATTTGTGACATAAATTTCAAGAAAAAAAATCAAAATTTTGTCTCCAGTTTCTTCTGTGACTATGACAACTAGTGTTCGATATGAAGACATGATTAAGGGTGCGCCTAACTTCTTACAATGGAAGGTTTGGATTACATCCATTCTCAAGGAGAATAGGTTATGGATCTATGCTAGTACAAAGGTGACACCACCAATAAATGATCCTATTGCCCTAGATTCACATGAAGTCAAGGAGGCCAAGGCTTAGAGGATTATTCTTGATGGGGTAAGAGATCATCTAATTCCTCATCTATCGGGGAAACACATCACCAAGGAGATGTGGGATACACTCACAAAATTTTATCAGAGTGACTATCAAATTCGCACTAAAACAAATCCCTGTGATTTGCTCCATTTTTTGCTTCCACCCACTATTTTAATTTATTTTTTGGCAATTTTTTGAAAACGTCGGTGCTATTTATTGGGATGGCACAATTTTTGGTGTTTATTATGTCGATCAATACAAGTTGGCGCTAATTTAGGTGCTAATCAAAGCCTAAAGTAACACTGCCTTTAACACTGATATTAGCTTCGAGTGTAGCGCCACCTTGAGCACCGCCTTTAGCTCCGAGTTTAGCTTTGAGTTTAGCACTGATTTTAGCTCTGACAATTTTTGGTGTTTATTGTGCTGATTAGTACAAGTTGGTGCTAATCAAAGCCTAAAGTAATGCTTCCTTTAATGCTGATATTAGCTTCGAGTGTAGCACCGCCTTGAGCGCTTCCTTTAGCTCTGAGTTTAGCACTGCCTTTAGCTCCGAGTTTAGCTTCGAGTTTAGCATTGCTTTTAGCTCCAACTTTAGCTTCGAGTTTAGCTCTGGGTTTAGCGCTAGTTTAGACACCCCTATGTTGAAGAGACTTATTTATATGTCTCATCGACGATGTAAAACAGTGAAATGCCAACAACATATGGGCATATTGAGGAGAGAATCACTTATGTCACAAGGTATATCTACAAGTTCTCGGTGAAACACAACTCTTGGATATAACAATGTAATGTAGATGAGACATTGAGATATCGCTATGAAAAATAATATTGTCTCATTGACACTCTTCAAGTAATGATCAAAAGCATACACCGCTATACTATTGGGAAGGTGAGCAACATATGCGGTAGAGCGGTATACACCACAACCCCGCAACAAGAAGCCTTGAGCAAGGTGGTAGTGTGGTAAATAGAAAAAGGGAAGGGAAAAACACCGCTATACCGCAATGATAATCATAAGTCTCCCCAACATGGAAACGTTACATCGATATATAAAGAAATAACTCCAAAGGAAAATATCGATGAGACAGTGGCATATTGGCAAGAGATATTAACTTGTCTCATCAACACCGGCAACCAACATCAGAGGAACATAAGTTCTAATGCCAATGAGACATTGAGATATCAGTAAGACAAATAAGATTGTCTCATCGACACTCTTCAAGTAATGATCAAAAGCATACACTTCTATACTGTTGGGAAGGTGAGCAATATATGCGGTAGAGCAGTATACACCACAACCCCATAGCAAGAAGCCTTGAGCAAGGCGGTAGTGTGGTAAACAACAAAATGGAAGGGAAAAACACCACCATACCATAGTGGGTATAATAAGAGATGACAGTAGTATGGTAATCATGACATCATTACAATTTACACCAGTACATGTAGAAAATCACATCAGTTGCCAAAATTAAATGCAATTAAATTATTAAGAGTTTCCAAAACTAATATGATTGAATACCATGCCATCCAAAGATAAGTGAGTTTTCCCAATATCACACTCAATTGCAGTGCACTAGCGTGGAAGGAGCTAAGGATATGAGAAGAAGTCTTGCAAGCGTGAAATACTTAGGTAAGTGCATGAAAACTCTTTGAAAGAGCTCTGTAACATATAAAAAAAAAGTCAAGGTTTTGTCATTTGAAGCCATAGTAGAGAAAATTGAATCATGCCTCCCAAAAGAAAAGGATCAAAAGTAAAAGAAAGTTGGCCTAAAATTAAAGATGAAGAACCTAAAGTAAAGAAGAAAGCACTCCATCCTAAAACAAAACAATCAAAAGTAAAAGAAAGTTAGCCTAAAATTAAAGATGAAGAACCTAAAGTAAAGAAGAGACCACTCCATCAATCCATATTAGATATACTTCCAAGGTCTACTAAAGAGGGTAATAAGAAGTTTCTCGTGGACACCATACAAAGTTGTAGGGATGCACTCATTTCCAAATCTGGATGGGACCTATTTTGGTATTTTTACAGTAAGAGAAATGAGAAAATTCAATTGTCGAATGCTTGGATGTTGGATATAGCAAGGTTGATTGTCCCAAATGTGTTTGTTGATGTAGAATTTATTAGACTACTAGCCAAACACTATCACTCATCTACCAAAACAATAAGGTTTCAAACAACATAGTATTGGTAGAAGTAACCAAAAAAGCTATCATTGAGTGTTTTGGCTTAAACAAGGAGGCTTTGACCAAGATAAACCTCCATAAAAGTGAGGAGGATTATGCTAGGTTAGAAAAGACTTATAGAAGTGATGAGGTACCCCTATATATGAAAAGAGGCATTGGTAACAAAACATTCCCCATCTCTACTACCACTACTGAACCATTTAATGTGACATATTTTCAGTATTACTTTGTGAATACATATTTAGCTCTTTTCCAAGTGTTGGGGATAGATGCTCGAGATAAAATGCCAATAGGCCTAATGATGATGGCCATGAGAATTCAAAACCCTGAAACTAATATTGAATATGACTTTGCTTCATACCTTGAGGTGTTAGATGATGAATTCTCCCAAGTTATAGAGGATAGAGCACATATTACATTTAGACACTATTCCCTACTGTGTCATTTGATATTGTACTAGAATAGGGACCATTGGACTAAAAGAATGGATTTGGATATAGTAGATGAGCAAGGGAATCCCACACCTGTCCAAAAATGGTGCTATATTTGAGATAGTTAATGCAAGAATTCAAGCTTTGTTGTATCCTACGAAGACTTTATACATAGAATCCTTCAAGTTCTTGGGTATGCAATACCAAGATTTCCAACCAAAATGTTGCAACTAGTGAGACCTTTGGCTTTAAGACCAGAGCAAGGTCATACACACAATTTTGGAGATTGGTTCTTCCTCCTGGAAGTTACAATAATAAGAGTTTATGGATGCCCTGTTGCTCCACACATACTGCCAAAATTTGTGCCCCCCAGATTAGCATTTCTTGAGTTTATGTGGAAAATGATGTGGATGGAGAAAGATGTAATGCACAAGTAAAAGAAAGACATTTTCTTGCCAAACCAAACCAAGTGTGAAGATTGGATTGTAGGCTCAGACACACTAGAGGAGTTACAGTATTATTTGAAGACAAGATATGCATTGAAATCTGGAAAAGAAAGAGCCTTTGACCTTGAAAATCATATGAACAACATAAGGCACAATCTTCTTACCAAAATGACAGTGCCACACCAAGTGGATTTTGAAGATGTCATAAGGAACTGCATTACTTATAATGATGTATTTAGTAGAAGGAAAAAATGGGAATATATGAAGAAGGTTGAAGAAAGGATGAAGTGGAGGTCCAAGGATTTCCTAGGATACTTTGTTGAGGAAAAGAACCCCATCAAGATGATAGAATTGATAATTGGTAGATTTGAAGAATTGTACAGAAAGAATGAAGCATATCTCAAAGAACATAATAGTGGTGCAATTGTAGAGCATACCCCAGGTGAAACCTCTAAGCCTCCCATGGAGTAGTTACCTCCCTAAAGATAGAAGACAAGAAGCACTGAATAATTAGTACCTTATGAGGATATTGAAGAGGTGGGCAATACTGAGGAAGTGGCTACAGTACTGCAGTCATTGAAAGGTGATATTGAAGTTGATCAACCCATCCTTGAGACCAGTGCCCATAAACATGAGGAAAGGATGGGTGATGTAGAAAAAACAAGTACAAAGGTACATGAAGATGAAAGGGAAATTGCATCCAGGAGATTCATGATGAATTCATTAAGACTCTCAAGTTTAAGGATTTCTGGATGAAGATGAAGATAAAATAATTTCAAGAGAGGATGGAATCAACTAAAGTAGGAATTGAAGAATCAAAGAAAAATGAAATGGTAGCATAGAATTTCCAGGAATTAAGAGTTGACAACATTGACATTATCCCCCAGAAGGGTAGAGAAATGGTCTTGAAGAGCAATATGATCATTTTCCCTGGCTTGGAATTAAAGAAAATGTTTTTTCTTGAACAAGTGCGGGCTCAGGAAGATCCAATGCTAGTTGCAGAATTTGATTCCGATGAAGGTGTTAGTCGAACTGGGTATAACCAAAAGATTGAAATCCTAGGCATATGGATCAAATAGAAAAATACACAGAAGCCAAAATTATTGGATGTAATTCAAGGGATGAAAGGGGAAAAGATGGTAAGGACAATACAAGATACTGCCCCTTTGGAGGCAGCCACAATGACCATGCATTCAACCATGTTCACTTGAGAAACTGTTAAGGGATTAGAAGACAGATTGAAGGAGTATGAAAAGGAAAAAATGTTCCTAAATGATGAAGTTGATAAATTGTTCAAGGAGAATGTCAAATTGAAAGAACAATTAAGAGGAGCAGGACCCTCATAAAGCAAGGAGATGGTGTTATACATGCCTCCTATTGCTCCAATGGATACTGTGAAGAACATTTCTGCAGAACAGGTAAAAACTCCAGAGAAGGAAGTGGATGATGTAAAGAAGGCCAACAATCAAACCTAAGATGAAGTGAAAAGATGAATTTGTGAAGTTATGGAAAATATTCTTGAGCACAGGATAAAATCAGTTATGGATAAACTGGAGAATGTTCATAATAGTTATAAAACACTTAAGCAAGAAATGGATCAAATAAAGACACATATGCTTGTATTAGAT